>JAMPIV010017664.1:927500-1158348 GCA_024509875.1 Oreohelix idahoensis | reverse complement strand
TTCGGAACATTCCTCTGTTAGCTATGGCGATGGCCAGGAGATGTTCGGGGGATGGCACCGATCTTTCCCAAGTATTTCTTTAACACGATCCACATGGTAGACCTTCTCCTTACCTTTGTTGGAGATCTTATTAAATTGGTTCTCGAGTCTCTTTTTTCAGGCCGGAGAACGGGCCCTTGCAACCCGATTGCGTTTACCTTGTTTGCTTCCGGTTGGGCAGCAAACAACAAAACTTTACCTCTGGTTGTAATTCTCTCTCCTTTTCCGTCAAAAACTTGTTGAGGGAACCCCAACCGTGTAAAAATCTGCACTAGGGCTTATGCGACATGCTTCGAATCTGTGCATGTTAGCGGTATAGCTTCGGCCCACATAGTGCATGTGTCGACTAAAGTCAGGATAAACCTGTGCCTTCGTTTGGTCCTTTCTAGAGGACCAACAATGTCGACAGCAATCCGTTCGAATGGTGCCCCCACAATTGGCGTTTGCCCCATAGGAACTGGGGCGGTCCAGTGCTTGGGTGCTACCCGTTGACACTGGGCACAGGATTTCACATATCTGAGTATATCAGTGTTCATCCCTGGGCACCAATAGTGGGTCTGTATACGTTGCTGTGTGGCGTTCTGTCCCATATGTCCGCTAAAGGGAAGAGAGTGCCCCATTTCTAGGATTTGACTTCTGTACTTTTTCGGTACTAGGAGCTGATTTGAACCTTGTTCAGGCTTGCCCGTTCTCCGATAAAGCACGCCATCCTTAGAAAAGATGTCCCCGTGTTGTCTAGGGTCTTTGGCCATGGGCAGTTTCCTAAAGCAGGGTTCCAAAGTAGGGTCCTTTTGTTGCGCCTCTTTAAGTTCCATAGGTAACAAATTTGGCGCAGGCTCCCATTCCTTCTTGGCTTGCCCTCTTGTGGTCACTGTTGCCACTATTGGCTCTTCCGGTTTCCCTATAAACACATATCTAGAGCCAAGTATGACTGGGTAGATGGGGTCATCCATAACAGCCGCTTTGATCACACCTCTGACAAAAGCCGAGTGGATCTCCACCAGTGCAATGGGAAGCGTTGTTGGTGCATCACTCCTAAGAACTCCACACATTTTAACGGTCTCTTCTGTCTCTTGACCGGGTTTGACCAGGCGCCTGGCAACAATGCAATCAAAAGAAAGCCCCGTGTCAAACAAACAATACGTTGAAGTCCCGTTTAAAACAACCGTACCTCGCGTAGAGGGCCTCTCTCCCTCAGGTTGAGAATCCCTGACAATAATTCTTTCCTGCGAGTCTGTTGTTTGTAAGCATCCGATGCGCTTCGGCTCGGTGTGCTTGTTCTGATCCTTAGTCCCGTGCTCAGGGGTTCTCCCTTTGCCACCTTGTTCTTTCTGGCTCCGCTGCCATGAAGGGTGGTCGGGTTGATCAGACTGCTTACTGTGGTTGGGGTACTTGTTTTTGTAGAACTTGGATTTTTCAGGAGGGGGGTTTTGAGGTCCAGTTTCTAGATGGTTATTCGGGTTGGAAACGTGAGAAACATGAGAAGACTGGTCTAGATTATTTTTCCGAAAATGCTCTTCTGTCGGTTTACGTTTTGCGGCCGGTAGTTCAGCCAGCGCATTGTGATATCGCTCAGACTTTTCTAAGATGTCTTCAAGCTTTTCTGCCCCCTGCTCGGCTAGGAATCTCCGGGTATCAGCAGACAAAGTGTTCTTTATTTGTTCGGTTAGAACAAATTCCTCCAGACCTTCATAGGTAGAGGGGAGCTGTGAAAGCTCAAGGCACTTTGTTAGGTATCCCTTCAAACGAGACGAGAACTGTTGAAAACTTTCAGAGCTCTCTTTCCTGCTGTTGCGAAACAGTTGCAGAAATTTGCGAGCATTCATTTCAAAGCGCTCCAGTAACGCTTTCTTCAACACATCATAGTTGTCTTGTTGGCTGCTTTCCAGTTTGGCGTAAACATCATACGCAGAACTTTTCAAAGCCTGGGAAAGCTTCATGTTCCAACGCGACCTCTCTAAACCGTACAGAGTTGCAATTTTCTCAAATTTTTCTAGCCATGTGTCAATCTTCTCATTTGGACAAGGGAAAGATTCAAGAGCAAAGGACATAGCGTTGAGTTGAAGAGATTGAGAGTTATTTTGATCAGTTAAAGAAGAATGAGGAGAAGACTCTCCATTGCTGGAGGTCGAGGCAGCACCAAGACTTTGGACTTCTAGAGCCTTAAGAGCCAACTCATGCTGTATCCTGCGAATTTCCATTTCCTCATCCATCTTCCTCTGCTCTCTAGCTTCGGCTGCTTTCCTCTCCGCATCATATCTTTCCAGTTCGTCCCTGACAAAAGCTTTCGCTTCTTCTCCGTCCAAACCTTCTTCTCTCGCTTCGTCCCTGAGGAGTTGCCTAAGCTTTGCCCTCTCGGCCATAGTAATTAACTGACTGAGACTAGACGAGAATGAGATAAGAAAAAGGATATAACGGTTTCTACCACTTACGAGAAAATACCAACAAAAGATGATATACTTATAACCTGGGATACCTCCTCCAAAAATAAAGTATCACACTATCGCTGCTATTAATCGGCAATAAAGCACCTAATGCAGACGACTACGCCAAATAAATGGTAGTTAAGATTTACTCACTGAAAAATAAGTTGCTACAGTGGACGCAAAATAATTATTGCAAAAATTTAAAGAGAAAAAAAAAATCCCTTAATTTTTTAATCCACTATAAGTTTATCCCTGAAGATAGTTAGGGTAAGGGAGGCAATAACAGGACGTATAGTCTGATCGCGCTCCTTAGCTTAGCTCAAACACCTACTTCTTCAGAACCCTTGTGAATGTTATACACTCACAAAACTTTACCAGCGTTAAGTATTACAAAATCAGTAATTAACATATATTCCGACAAAATACTAGTAAACCAAATGTATGATGCTTAATAATGCTGTGGAAAACAATTATTAGCCGTGTGGTCAGCACGCCCATAAAACAGATCGTTACGTCTAGGGGATAAATTATTTTTAAAAAAATACAAACTCACAAGACATCACACTCTTACTCTTTATCAGAATAAAGAAAAATCTCAGACGAGCTGATATTTGTCGTCTCGTCTTCCTATTCTAAGTTCAAAAACCGGAAACGAGCCCACATTTGTCGTACTCGTCTTCCTATTCTAAGTTCAAAAATCTTCGGACGAGACCACATTTGTCGTAGATTTTTGATAGGAGAATTAAGACTTGGGTTGGTTCCTTCTGAATAGGTTGGAATGAGTGATAGTCACAGTGTGAGATAGAAATACAAAATAGATTTCCACGAGTGAGGTGGTGGAATAGTGATAGAGGCTGTCTCTGAGAGCGGGAAATCTTCTCTCTCTCTCTCTCTCTCTCTCTCTCTCTCTCACCTATCTTCTACGACAGATCTAAAGTAGTCAGACAGTTTAACACATATACATTAAATATATCTATATCCACTCACGTGCCGCACATTCAAGTGACGACAGGTAGACACACAGACGTGGGAAACTATAACAAATGATTATATAGATATTTAGAACGAGCTGACCAACGCGCTGATTAATTTATTGTTAAGTTTATTTATCATTGTAAACTTACGTCACAACATGTAAAAATTACATTAAAAAAAGGCATATACACAAAGTCATAAGCAAATCAAGGAATGCTACAAGAACTGGTAAACCCACAGTGATGATCTTCCCTCGATGGATAGCCCACAGTCCCGTCAGGAGAAAGAAGATAACACAAAGAGTCCCAGATACATATGATTAAGTCTAAGAGTTTTCCCCGTTTAAGGTATGAACAGACCTGATACTATAATCTAGTTTAAGGGAAAATATTGTTAGCAAAACAAACTTGCATGAAGAAAGTTATGACAGCAAATAGGTGTCTAAATACAACGGTGAAATAACACTCAGACTTGCGTTCCCTCTTATTCATTCAACCATGGCCACGTGCACATTTATACTTACAGCTTTGGTCGCTGCCTCTGGGAACATAATAAATTCTCGGACCTCCACACAGACCCGTAAATGCAGTCTCGACCAAGAAATCCCCAGTTCCAAAAAGACGTACTGAATTCTCTGTCTGAGGGAACGATTCCTTGGGTGTTCTTATTTTTCGGATGTCTGTTAAGTCACATAAAATTTGTCCAGGCACGAAAGTTAGCAGAGCACAGTGTCACTAGCTTAGGTTTCGAGAATTAAGGAATGTCAGATCGGTGTCTACTTTCAGGAAGGTACTATATTTGGTCACCACAATACTAGTCAAAACTCTGTCGGGATGTACTGATATTTTGCTTGCCACAGCGGGCTGATCTGTACTTAAGTGTTATTCTGGAAGAATTAATTCTGGCGCGAAGGCCTCTTACTTCATTTAACTGTTAAAGTTCATGTAATGAAAGTGATTAGTTTCTTCACAGGTAATGTTCACGTACTAGAACGCTGGCAAAGTTTGGGTACCACAGTATTCACTGAATAACGAAAAATACATATGAAATATTTTACACATTATGTACTCAATATAACTTACATTTTTAAACTGCAAGCGTACCGCTTGACTTATCATTTAAACATCCCGTGAAGTAAGTTATATTTAAAAATCATCAATCCTCATGAATACGTGCGTATTCCGTCAACACTCATGAGGCTTCTAGCATTTATAAGTTAGTTTAGAAAATTTTGTTCTTGTCTGATTATTTAGCAGTAAAATTTAATTCATTATAGCTACATTGTTGTTTAAGCTAGAAATTATACTTATTCTGCTTTCCACTGAAACACGTCACTAAAAAATAATTCAGACTATATAAATTTTTCTCTCTGCACCAAATCTAACTTAGTGAAATAAAATAAGCGATTTAACACTATGAACACTTCACAAAATACTAGATAATAATATATAATATTTTACCTCACACAGAACTACAGGTAGTCGCACAACTTAAGAATTATATGCTTATATTTATGGAAGTCTAGAAGTTCGACAAATTGTCGAAACAAACTGAGAAACTTCGCTATACAGCTTATACTGTTCCGAGCAACCTGTCTACTGCGAATTTAGAGGACTGAGTGAAAATAAAGTTTAACATTCTGGTTATATCTATCAAACAGACAAAGAGGTGAACGTTTATTTCGTAATACGAAATGCTCTCCCCTTTCCGTCTTTAACACTTACGTAACTAGAAGACTACCGTGAACTGACACTTTGCGTCTCTGACACCTCTGTCTAAGAAACGGCCGTAGCGCTACATGTCAGATGCAAATGTAGACAACTTGTCTGCAATGCAGGGGCAGTTTTCGCACCTACCCCAGAAACTCATCCTGAGAACCCTAACTGACACTTTGCTTTCTCGCACCTTACGCCAACTCTGGCCGTGCATCGTGAGTGTCATATCACCTGACACTGAGAATCTACCTTGGCAGCTTCATGTCAGTTGCAAACTACCAGACAAATGTCTCCTAGTCATGTCTGACGGGGTGAATTCTCACACTTCAGAACACTGTCCCAGGGGAAACTGTAGACAGCTGTCTGCTCCTAGGTCTGGCCAGACGAATACATTCACAGTTTCGTCCAACTGACACCTAATGCCATAGAATGCATTCTCACGCCAAATCGTCTGGTGAGGGACTGAACGTTACGTAAGAAGTTTCTCGTTTAATCAGCCATGAAATGCGTTTCTAAATGAGAAACGAAACTGGCGAAAGTGAGAATGGCAAAATAGTAATGTATTATAGTCGCAAACGAACGAATGCGAAAAAACACAGGAAAAAGGTAAAGAGCGACAATAATTAGAGAACACGGGTGGAAGAAAAGAAGAGGAAAATATAGAAAATTCAATGAACATAACTCTCCGTGACAAACAGTTAGAACAATACAAACAGTACACTTACCATGGGCATTCATTCATAACCCTCCACTCACAAAGGAGCATAGGCCTTCAACAAACACATGCCAAATCCTCCTGTCACGTGCTAGGACTGACTTCACATTTGAGTTGAAGATTCTTATTTTCGTGTTGGATCCTATTTCTCTTGATCTCCATATATTTCCCAATGCAATGAAAGCTCCTCTTGCCTTTTGTATTCTTATTTTGATATCGCTGTCTGTCCCTCCAACTTTGTCTATATTACTGCCAAGATATGTGTATGATTCTACATCTTGTATTGGTGTTTCTTCAAGTTCAACCCTGTTATCATTACCTGCATTTATTCGCATTATTTTTGTCTTTTCCCTGTGTATTTTCAGACCCAATTGCTGTGACCTCTCATCAAGTGTTTTCAATTTGTCCTGCATCTGATTACGGCTATGGGACAGAAGAGCCAAGTCATCAGCAAAATCCAGATCATCCAACTGCTTAGTCAGAGTCCACTGGATTCCGTTTCTGTTGTGTGTTGCCGATGATCTCATAACCCAATCTATTGCCAGCAAGAAAAGAAATGGAGACAAGAGGCATCCCTGTCGCACTCCTGTTCTTATCCCAAACGGTTCTGTAAGCTGTCCTTCGTGAAGAACTCTGCATGTCATGTCTTCATATGTTTTCTTTATTAAATTAATGATCTTCAGGGGAACTCCATAATGCCTCAACAATTTCCAAAGTGATTCTCTGTCTACACTGTCAAATGCCTTTTCGTAGTCCACAAATCCGATGTATAGTGGTGAATTCCATTCCAGACTTTGTTCAACTATTATTCTCAAAGTGGCTATCTGGTCTGTACATGATCTGTTTTGTCGAAAACCTGCTTGTTCATCTCTCAGTTTCTTGTCTATGGACTCTTTTAATCTCTCAAGGATAATCCTGGGCATTACTTAGGACAAAATTAAACACAATTACACAAGAGATACCCAGCAGACAATATCTAGGGATAGAGCAGAATGTACAGCGCAGTAGACAAAAGCACGAAATTGTAGATTTGAATGGACAACAACAGACAGACAATGCTAACATTAGTCACGCTTTTTTTTTGAGTATTATAGGAAATTATACACTAAAGAAAAAAGCAACATACATATACAAGATTGTTGAGTGCGCATCATGGGGCATAGCGATTGTGTAAAGGTAGATTTGGAGAGATCGCTCTGCACCAAGATGTGCCTCACCAAAACACAAAATAACTATGATCATTTACTATAACTACACACGTTACGAAGTATGACGTAGAGTACATAGTGACATTATTATTCAGAGTGTCGGCTTGTGTGGTGTGGTCCACTTATCTAAGTGTAGAGAATTCTACTTACAAAGTGTATCTAAGATATAGATTTCGAAGCAGAAATCAAGTGTGATTTTAATTCATTATGGGACAAACCCATCTTATCAGGATGTGTGAAATTCAGGGTAAGAATTAGGCTTGATTAGCCTAAAGAGATGTTTGAAGATATGTCAAGGTTATCATAACCGTCATGCAGAGACATGAATATTAAAGAAAAAATATAATCGCCGACTGAAAAGGAAATGTGCAAGAAGGCCCCAAGTTGTAATTAATATGGATATAAAAAGGAAGATAATAAGTCAAGAGGACTTCGCAAGAATATAATATATGGATGGAAATTATGAATATGCTATGGAAGCACGAAGAGATTAGTCTTGATAGAAGAAGAATTGTGCCGATGTATGGACTCATTTATAAACAGTGTATTGAAGGAGAGAATCGATAATTTAAATAAAGATGTCAAACTTTATTAGAGCAATGTGTAGCTCATGCAAGTATTTATGTTAAATAAAAGTGAAAGTCGTTTGAAAACAGAAGTCTTTCAGAAATGATTAAAAGTTGGGATTAAGAGTTTGAACATATTAACAGTTAACAGTTTCTGACAGTTGGTTCAGTAAATACGAATATGAATATAAACCAGAACGATTATCCATAAAAGTTGTGGCCAGAGTTTTTGGTGGCAATACCTCTACTAATTAATTGCAAACCCTAGACAACATTCAGACAACGAAGGAAATGTTCTTAACAAAGATAAATTTTTGCAATATGCAAAGTGTTTGGGCGAAAAAGAGAGTAAGAAACTAGATAAAACCTTAACTTTAGACAATTTAAAATAGGCTATAGGTACTTTTCAAAAAGATAAAACGCCCGGCCCAGACGGGCTCACAGTGGAATTTTATGGTTTTTTCTTCCCAATCTTAGGGCCCCTTTTGGTTAAAATGTTTGAAGAAGCCTTCCAGAAAGAAGAACTCCCGGATAGTTTAAATCAATCGTACATCGTATTAATACCTAAAGATAGTTCTGACAAAAGATCAATCAAGAACTACAGACCCATTTCCGGGACCCAAAGATGCAGCAATAGTGAATGCAATCAGCGACCCATAGCTTGACTGCTTGCATCAGAGTCAGCGAACCAGAGCTGACTAAGACCGTACTCCACCTCCACGTGGTGGTCCTGGAAACAGTCTGCATCAGTGCAGTCTGGCTGAGCGAGTACAGATCGCAATGGGAAGGCAAACCCGGTCCCTAAAAAATGCCATGCTGAAGTCGGATGTGTCGACCGAAAGGTGCAGATATCACAGCTACGGCGTAAACAGACACAACGCAACCACCGTCCTTTTCAGGGCGAACAAGGAAGAAGAAGAAGAAGACCCATTTCCCTTTTAAATACTGATTATAAAATTCTGGCCAAAACTCTCACTCTCAAACTTAAACCACTCATGCATAATACTCGTATGATTCACGAAGACCAAAAATGTGGCGTGCATGGTAGGAATATTTGTAGACACACGCATTTCATAAGAGATCTGATCACATACACACACGATAGACGGTGTCAGAGTGCAATACTATCACTAGATCAGGAAAAAGCATTTGATAGAGTGTCACACTCTTTTTTACATAAGAGCTTACTAGCAACCAACATAGGAGTATACTTTAGAACATGGATTAAAATATTATACAAAAACCCTGAGAGTAGGATATTGTGTGACAGGACAGTACTCTCTTAGGTTGACTGTACTTATGGCCACGTCATCTAATTTCTAGACTCTCTTACGCAAGAGATGGTGTTTCTTAGATGATATATATTTAACCCAGGTTTTTCTTGCAGCTCATATATGATGGAGACCTTTAATGGAGGGAACACCATATACTTTTCTTATTTACTACAGGCACCCTGTTTTTCTCTCTGACACACGGCTTATAGCCCAGTTTATTCTTATTCAATGCAGGCAGTACTACTGTTTTTCTGATATTTCATGTACTCCATTAAGTTATTCTGATACATGACGGAACTGTCTATTCATCTGTGCTAGTTCAGAGATCGTATGCTTACACATGACACACTTACTTCAACTGGAGGCCGGGGAAGCATGCCTGTTTTCAGTGACCCAAATGTGGACCTGTTAAAAGGTGACCTGTTCTTTCGTTCTTTTGTCCATACAAACTGTTCAACACATTATTAAGTTTACTGTAAACTATTTAATACACTATGTATGTCTCTAGGTATTAACATCCAAGGAATTATCTCTGACTAAACAACAAATAACTCCATCAAAAATACATTAGAAATTTTCACAGAATTTGGATACGCTAGCGAATCTAAACTAAATGTTCAGAAATCTTATAAAATGGGAATACGCAGATGGGCCAACAAGTCAGATTTTCCCTTTCACATAATACAGGAAAACAAAATTAAAATTTGTGGAATAAATTATGCTTTTAACCCACAAGACCCCAACACAGAAACATGGGCAAAATTATTAGATAAAATTCAACACATGCTAGAAAGGTATCAGTATAAAACAACCATCATTTTTGGAAGAAGTGTCATAGTAAATTGTTTCATCATGCCAAAAAAATATATATATAGCAAATGTTCAGAATATACCTAAAAAGATAGTTACAGAAATAAATAAGCTGATTAGGGCCTTCATATTCAAGAACACTAAAACTAGTATAAAACACCAAACATTAATGCAACCAAAAGACAGGGGAGGGATAGCTTTACAGGACATCAACACTAAAATAAAAGCCTTAAGGATCAAATATATAGGAGAAATCATTAAAAACCCAGAATTATACCCTCTGGCGCTTTATTATATTGGACTTAGATTAACTGGTCTAGGTAAACTAGACAACAACAAACCTCATTTTTTTGGTACCTCACCACCCTTTTACAGAACATGCCTACAAAATTTAGAAGGGAACGAACATTTAGCAAAACAAGACACGAAACTCATATACAAACTCCCAGTAAGAGCACAAGAACCACCTTTGAGTACACGAATAAAAAGAGGTTACAACTTTTTCATAACTGACTACACACAGAGCTTCACGAACATCCACGCAGTAAACATTAAACCACAAGCAAAAGAAGTTATGTTCAGACTACTGGACAGTTTAACACCCATTGTGGAAAATTCATCAATAAAAGCAGGGAGAACACCACCAAAATGTAAGTTATGCAGTGCCAACATAATGGAAACAGAAGACCATTTGTTTTACACATGTAGTACAGTGGTCCCTGCCCTAAACAGACTAAGAAGAATAATAACCTCCAAGACACAGCAAACACTCAATATGTACCGGGCTGTTATGCTTAACACTTTACGAACGACTCCGAGACAGACAAAACTCAAACTATTAACTCTTTTAGCTGAATTTAGACGCTTAGTATGGACTTGTAGAAACAAAGCAGTATACGAAGGCCGCCGGTCCGATCACAAAATGTTTGCGCAAATATACGCATACAGGACACAAGACTTAGCAGGACAGGTTTATAACCTTGTCACTGGATGATGATGTAAATAATTTTAACGTAAGATGCAGAGCCAAGACGATGCGCACTTTTTGCATTGTCATTAATCATCTCATCTCAGGTATCATTGCCATTTGATAATAGAAGCACTTTGTACCTTTAATCATACCCTGTATGCATCCTACTCTCATTGATATCTTGTCTATCATCCTTGCTTCTTGGTTTTACTTCCATACAATGTACACAATTTTTTTGTAAATAATACCGATGTTGTTTCAAACAAAAAATAAGAACCCAATAAAGGTTGTTTTAAAAAAAAAGAGAGAAATTTTCCAAGAAAAAAACCTCGATCTTAACGACCACTTAGTCTCCTTGCTACTATGTCTGTCTCCAAAAAGGTCTCTTCTATGTATCTAGTCTCTCAGTCTTACTCACTTGAATTACTGGTCATCATGGTACATAAACACATTTCAATGCCATCCATAAATATTACCACTACTTAAAAAAAATGTATCCACCTTTTAACAAACTTTATTCATTTTCCAATAACGTCTATTCACAAGTACAGCATTTACAACCACATCAACCCATTTATATTTCTCACTCTGCCCTGTGCTCCATCTTCTTCCTGCTACTACGAGGTATTTGCAGAAAACCCCATTTAATATAGGCATTGTACCTACTGCATTCATTCTAACTTAACCATGTAACTACCTGTTACTTGGTTATTTACAAAAAGTTACAGTCGTGACTCATTAACCCATCATGGCCACTTTTCAAATTGTGCTGACCCCACTAAGTCCCTCTATCAACTTGACCCGGCCGCGATCCCTACTGGAAATACTTACAAATTCCTACATTCTAGCTACCACCTATCCAATTTTGTCCCTATCTTCTTCGTTGCGTACCTTTCCTCAATTCTACTGTTACTTTTTCCATCGTCTATTCGCACAGGTGTATGCCTATGCTCCTTCCTAGTCATAGATTCCCTGTAAACCCATTTCCTACGTTTTGCTCTCCTCTTCGTTCCTATTGTCTCCTCTTTATAGACTTTGTTTATCTCTCCCTATTCCCTCTTCCACGTGTTCCCTTCTCTAGAACTTTTCTTTTACTCTCTCTCTATTTCTTCACATCACTTGTTATTGTCCCCTTCGACTCATATAACTTCTTATTGTCACTTCTTTCTTATATAAGTCTTTATACCTCTGCCATCTTCCTTATGGTTTCTCCCTCTATTATTTCTCTGCCATTACCTCCTCCTTATACTTATTATCTCTGCCATCTTCTCTACGGCTTATCATTTTCTTTTTCTTAAATCCTTTATCTCACTGCCATCCACCTCTATGGCTTCTCTCAACTGTATTTAATGTGCTCTTTATTTATCTCTTATTTCGCTTTTGCCATTTCCACAAGTGTCACTGTAATGATCCTCTGTGTTTTCACACAAAAGAACTAATGACACATAAGGGTCACTATACTGATCTTTTGTGCCGGGCACATGGTTATATTAGGGCGCATGTCCAAATATATATATTTTTTTTCCTCGCAGGAGGTCGCATATTTTTTCCTCGCACGAGGTCGCATTTAACTCGCATGAGTCGCATTGGCACACGCCCAACATAAACGCATGTCCCAACACAAAAAGACCCAATGACACACAAGTGTCACTGTAATGATCCTCTGTGTTTTCACACAAAAGATCTAATGACACATAAGTGTCACTGTACTGATCTTTTGTGCCCGGCACATGGTTATATAAGGGCGCATGTCGAAATATATATATATATATTATTAACTTAAACTACTAGCGGCAAGTACACATAATGCAGTTGAATCTTGCAAACTAACTTATAACTTGTTAAATAAAGAAGTGAAGACAAAAATTCGAAGAGATAAAAGACATTTCATCAATGAACTGGCCGTAGAAGCTGAAAATGCTGCAAGAACTGGTAATAGTAGGTGCCTTTATCAAATTACAAAACAACTATGTCACCAGCCTACTGCTATGGAAACACCTGTTAAAGGTAAATTAGGGAATGCAATACCAACAGATAAAGAACAAATGAAGAGATGGGCTGAGCACTTCATGGAGGTGCTAAACAGACCACCACCAACAGTAACACCTGATTTTAATAATGAAACATCCACAACCACCTTGCCAATAACTTGCGATGAATTCACGCTGGACGAGATCAAACAAGCCGTTAAAAGATTAAAAAATTTTAAAGCTGCTGGAGTTGACGAAATTTCAGGGGAAATGATTAAAGCAGTTAATGACAACAACCTCTTGAGAATTTTAGATATTATAAATGAAGTATGGAGAGAAGAACAACCACCACAACAATGGAAAGACAGTATTATTGTAAAGTTACCGAAGAAAGGTGATCTATCAGACTGTAATAACTGGCGTGGTATATCTCTATTATCAGTACCTGGAAAATTATTATGTTGCATGATGTTAGAAAGACTTAAATTGCATGCTGACGAAAAGATCAGAGAAGAACAAGCGGGTTTCAGGCCGAAACGATCATGTATTGATCAAATATTCACACTAAGAACAATTATAGAAGAATCAGTGGAAAGGCAATCGCCACTTATTATCACCTTCGTCGATTTTCAAAAAAGCCTTTGATAGTCTACACCGCCCATCATTGTGGAAGATACTTACAATCTATGGTTTTCCAACAAAATATGTGAATATAATCAAAGCACTATATGACAATGCAAGATGTTGTGTTAGAACAAATAAAGGGAATACAGAATGGTTTACAGTAGAAACAGGGGTGAAACAAGGCTGTATTATGTCACCACTACTTTTTGGAATAGCTATTGATTGGGTTATGAGAAACTATACCCACAATGAACAATTAGGTATAAAATGGACAAATGGAAAATTCCTGGGGGACCTGGATTTCGCAGATGATGTAGCATTCTTAAGTTCAACACCAAGACAATCCCAAGAAGCAATAAATAATTTGTGTCATCTCTCGGTTAAAATTGGTCTCCAAATAAATGCCTCTAAAACTAAAGCTATGAACTTTTCTAACGAGACCTTTGATATCATCTTGAACGGGGAAAAAAACTACAGAAAGTTGAAAGTTTCAGTTATTTAGGCAGTAAAATGACTCAGGATGGTGACACAACAAGAGAAATCCATACTAGAATTGCTTTGGCAGCTAGCGCCTTCAATAGATTATCTAACATTTGGAAATTACGATCATTGAATATACATACCAAGCTTCGTCTGTTTAATTCAAATGTTATCTCAGTGTTAACATACGGCTGTGAGAGTTGGAAAATAACAAAATCATTGGAGAACAAGCTGAATACATTCGAGAACAAATGTCTTAGAAAACTCATGAACATCAGTTGGAAAGAATTCAAGACTAATCGACAAATAAGAGAAGACTCTAGGCAGAAATATGTCTCCGACTATATAAGGAAAAGACGATGGTCATATATCGGTCATGTCCTACGAATGCAAAACAACAGAATACCACTACAGGCGCTCACTTGGGTTCCTGAGGGTAAGCGGAAAAAAGGAAGACCAAAAGAAACACTCAGAAGAACAATAATAAGAGAAGGAAGAACGTTGGGCCTAAATAATGTGCAAGAGCTAAGAGGAGTGGCGTCACAACGAACAACCTGGAGAGCACTGGTTTCTGCCTTATGCGCCGTGTTTGGCGCTTAAAGAATTTATTATTATTATTATTATATATATGTTACGGTAGATTAATTGGCATTGTCTGCTAGAGGTTGGTTAGCAGCATGCGATTTTAAGGGTTACAACGTTTAATGTAATGTAAAAGTATTATTAGCCTCGTGAACGCTGTGACGTTTCAGCGTTGGTAGTCACGCACCGTGACCAAGAGACGGGACCCTTTCTTGAATGACCGTCAACCGGAGAAGACGTGTCTTTATATTCTTATAGTGTCGGGCATGGAATGCCACACAGTTATATTGTATTTTGTTATGGACATGGGTCAGTCCACTGTTATGATGAAGAAAGATGAAGTTACAGGTTAGTAATTGACTAAACCTTGTCGAGATGAATTAACAGTCCGTTTTATTTATACTAGTGCCAGACGCATAATCTCACTGTCGGTCGTTGATTTACCAACCACGCGTGCATATAGTTATGTCGTTCTGCCTACAGTAATTCAGATGTATGAGACAAAGGACTGATATGCAAGATAGCTAACTCAACATAGGATTCTAAATTATATTTGTGATATAATTCATGATCAACGTACGATGTCTACAGAATGTATAATAAATTGTTTGTTTGGACTCTAGACATGACTTATCCCGTCTATGAACATTTGGGAGATTCAATTATTACTATCATGGTTTTCAAAGTATTTAAACCCACATTCGCGTAACTAACATCGAAGGCACGATGCAAAAATGATGAACTGTAAAACAAGTCACCATGATTGACTATCAAGCTTTTCAACAATCCGTTGGGCTAATTTTCCGACCGCAGCAGAATTGGTTGGCCATCGCTGGGGATCGAAAGAAAAAGGAAAATTTTTCTTGTTTACATACTTTCACAAACTGTTTACGATTACAAGAAAGTGACATGATTTGCATAAATGTGACGTTAAACGCATGACTACGAAATGCCAATCTGACGTCACTACATCATGCGTAGATGCCGCGCTTGGAAAGTACAACCTTCAACGTATTTCAGGTTTGATGAAGATTTACATGATCAAGAAGACCAGACGATGGAATACGGTTATCAGCCAACAAGGAGCAAACAGTACTAGGCATGAATCTAGTCTGTTGATGAACTTGACATCGCCGGTGCCTTTTAAAGATAAGTCTAGACTTAGGACGGTTGTCATTCATATAGCACAATACTAAGTCCATTTCTCTGTGCAGGCATGTCCACTCTATTTGTTATATATCTATGTTATATCTGTTTTTTTTTTTGTCGTTGATGTTGTCCCTTATTCGTGGGTATGGATAGGCGGCGGATTGAAATCAATTCTATGGCTCCTTGGATGCCACGAACTGATTTTAATTGTTCTTAAGGCCGTTAGTTAATTGCATTTTTACGAAGAACCCATCGATGGCTTTCCGATGACTTTTGTTCGTTCGTATTTGCAATTAATTGACCTTGCATGTTAGGTGTCTAGTCGTGTTATAACTGGGGTATTCTAGTGTATTTAGTTCTAATTTTTATTCAGTTCTGTAACAATGTTTGTAATCTATCGTGTTTTTCTGATCTGACTATTATTTCGTTTATATATTTGTACAACCGTTAATGAGTCCATGTATACGTCACAAATTTTTGTGTACGCAGGTTAATTTTCTATTCAGTTCATTCTTTGATCTCTCACTTCCGGTTTATTCAACTTAGTTATAAATGCATTTTTATTGTGAAAATGTCTTTGTCGTATGGTAATACTGTTCTGTAATCCTTGGTTAACAAATTGTGTTGTTTGCCTTCATTTCATCCATTTATAAGATAATATTAATACTATAATTTATTCATTAATAAGAGTGTAGATTAATATGATTAAATTTTTATGAGTTTTAAGGAGGAATTAGGGACTTTGCACCAATTTGCAGTGGTGGTCCAAGAAATGGGCAATGCACTTTATAGCTCATGATTATGACATAATATACTATGATTAATTATTATAAATTTATAACATATTAAGATATATTAAATGTTGATTAGTACACTTTTTCAGTACAACAGTGTAAACTTAGTAACTATTAAAGATTAAATAACCTAATTATTTAGGTATAATACCCATAATAATTGAATACTAATATTAAGTGCATGATATAATTTCAGCACTTTAGATAACTATCTATCATAACTATTTATGATACATATTAGTGGTTATATATAATATTTTTACAAAATATTATAGATTTGTGGAACTTATAAATAATAGTACAGGAATATTACAATTTCTTGTAGTGATTATTCATTCGTTGAGTAATTACAAATATCTACATAGACTTTATTGGTGATTACAAGACATAAGTGATTGAGTACTTAAATAAATTAACGTCAAGATGCTTAACTTAGACTACTTTATTAAAAATGGGAAGGACTTTAATTTGAAAGGATCAGAACTACGTGAATATGCGGAACAACAACTTGCAAAATATAAGGCAGAGATGGAAGAACTTGAAAGAAAAGAGGCGGAGAAGAGAGCAGAATTAAGACAAGAAGAAGAAAGAAAGGTGGCAAGAGATGAAATCCTACGGATTGAAGAAGAAAATAAATTGAAAAGACAGGAAATCGTACTGCAGCAAGAAATGGAATTGCAACGGCTTAGATTGGAAACAGCAAAACTTCAGTCGCAGGGTGCTGCAGCAAGCCAAAATGATAATGCTCAATCTGGATCTTCATCCAACCGACTTAAGGGCAATTATTACTTTAAGCTACCACCGTTCAAGTTACACGTGGACGATTTGTCATCATGGCTATCGCGCTTTGAGGATATATGCAAGGTCAATAACCTTGACAAAACTGCATGGGCACTTAAAATCAAGGAATTTCTGGATGGCGAACCTGCAAGTGCAGCACAAAATATTGATCCGACATTATCCACTGACTATGAGGCTATTAAGACTTTGTTATTGCGTCGGTTCCACTTGAACGAAGAGGCATGTAGATTACGTTTCAAAAGTTTGTTGCCAGATAATAATAAAGACTTTACAGGGTTTATTGCTAACATACGCAATACTTTTAACAGATGGGTTGAACTGGCAGGTGTCAACAAATCTTACGACAAGTTAGTCGATTTGTTATTGAGGGATAAAGTATTATCTTCTGTCAGCCCACCGTTCTTTGCTTATCTGCAAGAACGTAAACCAGAAACTATTGATGAGTTAGAAAAAAATTTAATTAAATTACTGCACCGCTCATCCGAATGCTAACATTTCTGGCTCGTTGATAAGAGAACCTCTTCCTGTAGCCTCCAATATGGCATATCATAATAATAACAAACCAAGAACACACAGTGTAGACAGAGGTAGGTTCAAAGGAAACTATGACATTAATTTTCATAAGGGACGTAATAGTTTTAACAATAACTTTAATAGAGGAAGAACACAAAATAGAAATTATTCACCTCAGTCCAGATACAACAATAATCCACGTAACTCAGTTATAATCGGTCATATAATTATAATAATGGTAACAATTTGAACAACAGCGACAATTATAACTCGAGACATCGAGATAACAGTTACTATAGGGGACAACGGGATAATTCAACTGATTATTCTCGTCATCGTTCTCATTCTCGTAGATCGACAAATTATAATCATAATACAGGGGCAGCCGTTACTACTGCTACAACCCCTGGGGTTCAGAGTTCACCTACTAATAACAAAATACAGTCTTCATCTACATGTTATGCAATGAATTATAACGTGGCAAATAGTTGCCCAGAATGTAATCTTATATTTCAGAAGGCAAAAGAGACAGTTCTGAACTGCGGACACATTCTACCAGAAGTCAGTCTAGCAGTCAATGACGGAACAGGCTCGCTGATCTTCAACAGAGGAAAAGTTAATGGATCCGTCGTCTCAGTTTTAAGAGATTCGGGATCGACAACGATCGGAATCCGTCAGTCACTTGTTCATCCAAATTGTGCAACTAGAGAACATGTCAGGTGCATGACCTTTGGAGGAACCATAGAATGTTATCCAACTGCTATTATACATATTAATACACCTTTTTTCACAGGCAACGTTAAAGCATGCATGTTAAGAAACCCAATTGCCGATCTTATGGTGGGATGCATACACGGAAGTAAAGATTGCACACCAGAAGAGATTATTGAATGGGGAAAAAATAATCTATGCATCGAAAATGCAGTAATAACCAGAGCACATACGAAACAATTAGAGACTATGGACACTGAAAACAAGGAAATAGACAAACATGAAAATATCGAGGTTCATTCTACTATTGACCGAGTATCTTTTGCTGCAAAACAGAAGGAAGACAGATCATTAACAAAATTTTTTGCACTGGTCAACAAAGTTGACAATCTTGCTATGAACAATAATAATAGTCATTGGTTTATTATTAAAAATGACATTTTATTAAGATGTTTTATGGATAAAACTCATGTAAGACAACAGGTCATGGTACATTTGCTTTTAGACGTTACATACTTCAACACGCACATGATTCTAAGTGCGCAGGTCACATGGGATATACTTGGACACGTTCTCGAGTATTATCTTCTTTTTTTGGCCGGGAGTGTCACGAGATATTTCACAGTACGTACGCTCCTGTACGATATGCCAAGAAGTGAAAGCACGAGGAGCCTTTCACACGGCGCCTATTTAGGCTTGTGACATATCTGTGAGACCCTTTGACAAGATGGCCATTGATATTATTGGCCCACTTTTACCATCAGCCAGAGGACATAGATTTATTCTCACGTGCATCGATTTATGCACACGATGGCCAGAAGCCATCCCATTGAAAACAACCACCACCACAGATGTAGCTGATGCACTACACCTGATCTTCTCTAGAGTAGGTTTTCCTAGAAAACTTTTATCAGATCATGGATCTCAATTTATATCTGAGACTATGACAGAAGTAATGAAGACTTGGAATATAGATAGAAATCTCAGCAGCATTTATCACCCAATGAGTAATGGTGCAGTAGAAAGACTTAACCGCACACTCAAACAAATGTTACATAAAGTTACAGTTAACCATCCACAGGACTGGGACAGAGTACTCCCAGCCGTGTTATTCGCTTATCGAGAGGTGCCACATGAACAAACTGGCTTCTCTCCGTTTCAATTAGTCTTTGGCGCTCCACCAAGAGGTCCTATGGGACTAATAAAAGACTTATTGATTGACTCCGAGATGACTCAGGATACCCAGTCATCCTATGAGTATGTAATTAATCTCCGGAATAACATTATTGATGCCTGCAAAATGGCAACAGCTTCATCTGAGGCTGCTAAAGCGAAAGCTAGAACTTTCCAAAACAGTAGTAGACGATTACGTCAATTATTTCCAGGAGATCAAGCTTATGTGTTATTGCCACATAACGATAATAAACTACTCATCTCGTGGAACGGTCCATACCAGGTTATCAATAAGATTTCTGATGTTGATTATGTCCTGGACATTAAGGGACATCACAAAATATTTCACATTAATATGCTCAAACAATTTCATACTCGACCTGAACATCTACAAGCTATTTTTCATGAACTAGATGACACTTTACCAACGGGCTGATCACCCGTTTGCCAGTCACTTCGATTACGGAAACAACAGCAGATGGATTGATTTGCCGTTGCCCTAAAGACGCCAATAGGCGTGATGGGAAACAATGGCAAAGAAAACTTATCTGCTGTTGCCCTAAGACGCCACTAGGCGTAATGGCCACTGACTGCTTTGACGGTCGGTGGCTAAGGACGGAAGAAGAAGAAGAAGATGACACTTTCGTACCTACATGTCACTATTCTAATTTGTCTGTTATCCAGGAAGAAGAATCTTTTTTTCCTGAGGTACAGTTAGCATTACCTGTACCTGTAGTACAGCCTACTGAATCTTGGCGGGACGTAACCATCTCTTCGTCGGTTACACCGCAACAGCATCAACAGATTGCTGAACTTCTACAATCTTATCCAGATATGTTGACCGACGTTCCAGGTCGCACATCAGTCATTAGTCATGACATCACTCTTAACGATGATACTCCAATTCGGGTACATCCATATTCTGTTCCTCTACATTTTCTTACTAAAACTACTAAGGAACTTGAACAGATGTTATCTTTAGGAATTATTGAAACTAGTAATTCCCCATTTTCTTCTCCATTAGTTATTGTCCGAAAGAAGGACAATAACATTAGACTATGCGTCGACTATAGAAAATTAAATGCACAAACGATAGTTGATAGCGAACCACATCCACTTCTCGACGACTTACTGCCACGTCTATCGACCGCAACTATATTCACTAAGATAGACTTAACTAAAGGTTATTGGCAGATACCACTAACCGAAAAAGCTAAATACTACACAGCGTTTTCCACTCCGCAAGGTCTATACCAGTGGAATGTTATGCCTTTTGGGCTTGTTAACGCTCCAGCTACCTTTGTTCGCATGATGCGACACATTTTTTCAGGTAGACCAGACATTATTACATACATAGACGACATATGCTTATTTAGTTCATCTTTTGAGGAACATTTTTTGGGTCTTGAATACGTTTTGGACACATTAAGAAGGAACAATTTAACTGCTAAACCCACAAAATTACAAGTAGCGTTTCACGAAATAACGTTTTTGGGACACATTATTGGAGCAGGATATATCCAAACACTACCCAGTACGGTTTCTAAAATTTTAAACATTTCCGTTCCTCAAACGAAGAAACAGGTTAGACGCTTGTTAGGACTAGTCCAATATTACAGCAGATTTGTACCTAACCTGTCATCTATCACGGCTGTCTTATCATCACTGTTAAAAAAGGACATGCCAGTGAAGGTGACATGGACTAGTGAATGTGATAGAATTTTCCGTCAAATAATTAATATTTTTTCACACCCACCTATTTTGAGACTACCTGATGCTTCCAAAAAGTTTATTCTCCGCACAGATGCGAGTAACTACGGAATTAGCGCATGTGTCGTGAAATATTCTAATCCACATATATAAATTATCAGGTAAATATAAAGCCTAACAAATAAATTCTAATAAAGAAAAGAGCAATGGTAAAATAACAGTGCTGTCACAAGGAATGTACTCGAAATCCCCTTTGTTTTATGCTTCGTCTGCAAATTGTAACGCTTTCACGTTGATAGTAAAAGCCTACTATATTATTACCCGCTTTCTTCAATGAAACGTGTGCTGTATTTCTTGGAAAAACATTTGAGATACGCAAGCTGAACAATGACCTAATTTTAATATTTCATTCATTCCATTTTATACACGGCGTAACTAAAGACAGATGGACTAAAGGATAGAGAGAAGGGAGAGGCATAAAGCCGAACACGTGCAACACTAAACACGCGTCGCGCGATACACAATTACTACTATCACGCGTGTAAGGCCACATGCACTAACTTTTTCGGACGGACAGTGATAAATTCACTACCCTTCCCAGAGTTGGGTTTTTAAATCCTGAAAAACTCTTATTAGGAAGATGACAATAGATGGGTTTACGTTTGAAAACATTACAGTACCCAGACAGCACATCTTCGAAACAGGAGGTAGAAGAAATTGCATATTTTGAACGCAGCATATTAGCTCTATTAAATATATATATTTGGGTTCCTTAGGGTTTGCTGACAAAGAATATGTACAACGTTATGCAAATAGTCTAGGAATTAACAAGTTATAACCAAAATAAAATAGTGGGGATGCCTGACAGCATGAAATCATTTCTGCTCATAAAATTTTTTTTATAACGTGTTTGAAAAAAAACCTTGCGTACGGAAATAGCCTACCATGTAAACTCCAAATTGATTGGAGCGCAACAAATATAAGACTAAACACGATTGGTCGGACTATAAATACTATCTTTGGTTGTTAGGGGAGACGTAGGAAGTTAAAATTTTTTCAAACACTTGTCGAAACGTGGCTCCATTGGCCAGACTCGCTGATATACTCACTTAGGAGCGTTAGTTCGAGACCACTAGTTCAAATAAGCTTGATAAAGCAACAGTGCGTTGAAGCCAGCTCATATTTTTGCTAAATAAAAGCCTGGAACATAAGCAGATGGGAATTTGTGCCAGTATTTGTGCCAGAATTCATTGCTAATCAACGTATCTGTGTTTGTTTCCATGAATTGTGGTAAGCTTGAAACATTCAGTATCTTTTAATGAAAATTGAATGTGAATTGTTAATTTATGCCTGTATATATGTGTAGTTCAGTAGCAAACATGATGTAAAGCCTATAATGCTCCAGCCTGAACAGAAGGTGTCGGAGGAAAGTAAAACTGCATGGAATGGCCAAACAGTACACTGACACCTATATTATTGATTAGACAGAAATAATGCTGGAAGTGCAGAGGCGTAGTAACCATTAAGGAGGTTAATACTGGTATAAAGTATTTCAGATGAAGCTGACAGTTGGCCTAACGCTCTGAACTCAATGTTTGTGATGTATTGTGCTCAGTGTAAAAAGAGAGTATAAATTAGTTATGAAGTAGAAGGTACATCCTTCTTGTTTTCAGGGACCGTGGTCTTGATGGTATTGAGCAGCACCTGGTCAGAGCTTTGCTGAATCCAGAGTCGGACAGCATACTCCTTGGTCCATTTAGCTATCAGTGAGGTGTCTCCAGAGCACAGGGGAGAAATCGAGCAGAGGAGTCCTTTCCTGCCGCCATCACGCAAGATAAGCTGATGTGGCCAGCTGAGCTCAAAATTATGTACCCCCATCTTAAAATAACATTGTAACATAAACTTAAGAGGGGAAGTAAATTGTTTTAATATCAGGAACTGAGAACATCTCCAATACTAGTTCCAATAAAGACAAAACTATTGAAGTCATGATGACAAATACCAACAGAGCTTGAACAAAACAAAACCAGTATTACCTCATATTACTACTACACAACTGACACACATAGGATACTTTTAATAATATATGTCACTACAATATTCATATTGATAAATTCTGTACATATAACTTGTAAGTAAAATTGATTGTGATTCCTGGTTCCCTTTGTATTTGAATCAGGACACATATTCATTCATAACAGCAATGAATACATATTGTTATTTGAAAAGTTATCAGTGACTCCTTTAAGATATCCTTTAGAGTGTTATATGTATGTGAGTGTCACAGTGTTGTCAAGTGTGGTGGAATTAATTAAATTGTTTATCTGTCTGTTGTTGTTATGACTTACACTTCATCATACACATACCCTAGACATACAACGTAGTCATCACACTATTCCAGAATAATTCTGACTGAGGTATACATATGTGGCAGCAAGTAAGGTTATATATAATACACTACTCTTATTAGATATATATACCTTCACAGCTGATCTCAGTCAGTACACTAAGTCCCCTATAAATATTTATAACATCCCACTTCACCACATATATTGGGGTCTCGCTCTTGGGATTTTGAATCTTTCCCTATTAAAAATATTGGGGGTAATTCACTTCAGGGAATATAAGAATTAAAAGGTATCCTTGGGTGGAATTAAATAAGGTTGAGCTCACGGTGCCTGTGTTGTCCATTAGATATATATGTAGAGATTGAATTGTTGGTTAGACATTGTATAAACTTACCTGATAGACAATGGCGGACCTGGCCAAGTTTCGATCTGCTGCTGTTCAGACTGCAAAGGAGTTAGGATTAGATGGGCAAGTTATGGTTGCCTATGTCACTACGGAATGTGACAAATTTATTGAACGCGAAGAAAGAAGGTTTGAAGCCGAAAGAAAGTTAGAGGCTGAAAGGGAAATTAAGAAGTTACAATTTGAGGCTGAGGCTGAGACTAAGAGGTTGCAGATTGAGGCTGAGGCTAAGAAATTGGAGGCAGAAAGGGAAGAGAAGAAATTAGCTGCAGAAAGGGAAGACAAGAAATTAGCTGCAGAAAGGGAAGACAAGAGATTAGCTGCAGAAAGGGAAGCAGAAGATAAGAGATTACAAAGGGAACATGAGTTACGACTAAGGGAGTTTGAGTTTCAGGGCCATGCTCCTGAAAATGGTGCCAGTCCCTTTGCCTCTGATGCCACTGCTAGCCAAGGAGCCTCAACCTCAGCTATGAATTTCCATTTAGATCATTTTGTTGAGAAAGACGATGATATAGAGAGCTACCTAAATAGGTATGAACTATTAGCTACCACGTATGGGTTAGAGAGAGAAAGGTGGAGCTTAAAGTTATCTCAAGGACTTCGTAGGGCAGCTTATGAAGTTTTTGCAAAAATGAGCAGAGGTGATCAGGAAAATTATGACATGCTAAAGCAGGCTCTTTTGTTAAGATATGAAAAGAATGCAGAATTCTATAGGAAAAAATTTAGGAATGCTAAACTACTGTCAGGTGAAACCTATCACCAGTTCTCTGCACGAATAGAGACATACTTGGAGAAATGGACTTCTCTGGGGAAAACCCAAGATCTTAAGGAAATGGTCCTTATAGAGCAATTAAGAGAGTCCATGGCTCCAGACCTGAGAAAGTTTCTCATGGAACAAGGTGCAGAGAGGCTGGGTGATTTGCTAAATGTTGCTGAAAGGTATCAAGCAGCTCAAGCAGAGGTAACAGGTAATAAAAAGAAACAAGTGGATAACTTTAGGGCACCACAGAACTTTAATCAATTTGATCCTAGAGATCAAAACAAAAGTAAGCACCAATTTGATAGGCCACGGTATGAAAATAAAAATAAATTCCCACAATTCGATGAAAGGAAATATGATGAAAGAAAATCTTTCAACAAAGGAAAAAGGTGGTGTAAGAATTGTCAGATGGACAATCATGACACTGACCGTTGCAGAAGGAAACCTGTGTATATGGCAACCCTTCAGGTCAGGTCGACCTCAAGACAGGAGGAGGATATTATGTTGGATACCACTCCAGAAGAGATGACGAAGGCACAGGCTGGGGATAAAACACTCAAGCCTTGTTTCAGAAAATTGTCAACTTGTCATACAACTCCAGGCAAGGGAGATTTTTACATGAAAAACAAGTTGATGTATAGGAAGACTGGAGCTAGATCCAAAGGTCAGGGACAGCTGGTACTTCCTAAAAGATATAGGGCAGACTTAATAAGGAGCCTACATGTGAAACCAGATGGGGACCATGAGAAGATAGGTACCATCATTCAAAAGGTGGCTCACAATTATTATTGGCCCAAAGCAAGATGGGACATTGAGAATTTTGTAGAAAGGTGTAGCATAGCACATGAGGGAACACCCACAAGTGGGAACATGGATCAGGACCTGGACACGCCACGGGGCAAAATTAGGCCTGACAATAAAAAGAAAAATAGATTTGATAAAGTGGACCAAATGGAATGGGAAGCCCCTTTTCACGGACAAGCTTCACTTAACTGTTTTACAATGGCCACTATGCGGAGAGTGCAAAAAGATGTCTTACCCCAGGATAAGCCGAAAATCCCTCAATCGGACTTAAACAAACTGGAGGAAGAGGATGTAGAGAGGAAATCTCTCATCAAGAATCTTAAGTGGGGAGAAAGCCCCAGGAAAAGAATTGGTAGCGGTCGTTTTGTGAATGATAATTCTGGGAGGAAAAATCATCACTATAAAGCTTCGAGTGGAAGAGACCATACCGGTGCATGGACAAATAGGTCCACACAATTAAAGGTCCATATGTAGCTTTGTTAAGAACGTGGACTGATATGGCAGGGTCCATATACAGTTTTAGAGAAGGTATCTAGAACAAATTATAAGATAGATAAGAAGGGGAAAGAAAAAATCTATCATGTGAATCTCCTGAAGAAATATTTGGAAAGAGAACATCAGGAGGAGACACACTTGTTGACCTTGTCCATCGCCATGGAGATGAAAAAGGAACCACTTTCATCATTTGAATATCCATTACACCCCTGTGAGACAGCAGCACAGGTGAAAATCAGTACACATTTAACGAAAACTCAGAAAGAGAGAGTGCAACAGGTTCTAAATAATCATGCAGAGGTGTTAACAGACCGACCAGGGCATACAAACCTATTGGAATATGATATGAAACTGATAGACCCCACACCTGTCTGTATGAAACCATATTCGATTCCGTTTGCTAAGGAGAAAGCTTTGAAGGAAGAGATAGACTATCTATTGAAGGAGGGAATTATTTCACACAGTGAATCCTCATATAGTTCCGGTGTTGTACTCTTAAGGAAGCCCTCTGGAGAACATAGACTCTGTATAGATTACAGGAGACTGAATGCTATTACAGAAGGACAGGTAGATCCATTGCCGGATACAAATCAGCTGTTTGCCAGACTAAATAAAGCTAAATATTTCTCAAGGGTGGATCTGAGTAAAGGATAATATCAGATTCCAGTAAAACCTGAGATCAGACAAAATTGTTGGATGTAAACATTTAGGAGGAACGTAATGAATCCCTGAGTTGCCTCTTTGATTGAGGATATTCCGAATGTTTCATACAGGATAATAAGAAGATTATGGGATCCACTACGAAAACTCTGCTATCACCAGGTATATGTTATCTCCTCATAACGTACATTTTGAGGGAAATATAATGTTCTCTGGACATGTCATTGCGCAGACTCAGAGAAGAGAAATGGTGAATACGGGTTGCGAAGCAGCATTAAGACAAGCACTCATACTTGCGGCTGTTCAGTAACACAACCGAAATATATTATTGGTTGTAGAAGTCTGAGGCAGATTTCATGAGTAGTGCCTACTCTGAATGGACCCAACTACATAAAACCATGATAGCACCACAGCAGAGTAAAGTCAAGTTGACTTACATTTATCTATGTGTATATAGAATAAAGGACTGACATGGGATGTCTGTTTTAAGAGGGGAGGTGTCGTGAAATATTCTAATCCACATATATAAATTATCAGGTAAATATAAAGCCTAACAAATAAATTCTAATAAAGAAAAGAGCAATGGTAAAATAACAGTGCTGTCACAAGGAATGTACTCGAAATCCCCTTTGTTTTATGCTTCGTCTGCAAATTGTAACGCTTTCACGTTGATAGTAAAAGCCTACTATATTATTACCCGCTTTCTTCAATGAAACGTGTGCTGTATTTCTTGGAAAAACATTTGAGATACGCAAGCTGAACAATGACCTAATTTTAATATTTCATTCATTCCATTTTATACACGGCGTAACTAAAGACAGATGGACTAAAGGATAGAGAGAAGGGAGAGGCATAAAGCCGAACACGTGCAACACTAAACACGCGTCGCGCGATACACAATTACTACTATCACGCGTGTAAGGCCACATGCACTAACTTTTTCGGACGGACAGTGATAAATTCACTACCCTTCCCAGAGTTGGGTTTTTAAATCCTGAAAAACCCTTATTAGGAAGATGACAATAGATGGGTTTACGTTTGAAAACATTACAGTACCCAGACAGCACATCTTCGAAACAGGAGGTAGAAGGAATTGCATATTTTGAACGCAGCATATTAGCTCTATTAAATATATATATTTGGGTTCCTTAGGGTTTGCTGACAAAGAATATGTACAACGTTATGCAAATAGTCTAGGAATTAACAAGTTATAACCAAAATAAAATAGTGGGGATGCCTGACAGCATGAAATCATTTCTGCTCATAAAATTTTTTTTATAACGTGTTTGAAAAAACCTTGCGTACGGAAATAGCCTACCATGTAAACTCCACATTGATTGGAGCGCAACAAATATAAGACTAAACACGATTGGTCGGACTATAAATACTATCTTTGGTTGTTAGGGGAGACGTAGGAAGTTAAAATTTTTTCAAACACTTGTCGAAACGTGGCTCCATTGGCCAGACTCGCTGATATACTCACTTAGGAGCGTTAGTTCGAGACCACTAGTTCAAATAAGCTTGATAAAGCAACAGTGCGTTGAAGCCAGCTCATATTTTTGCTAAATAAAAGCCTGGAACATAAGCAGATGGGAATTTGTGCCAGTATTTGTGCCAGAATTCATTGCTAATCAACGTATCTGTGTTTGTTTCCATGAATTGTGGTAAGCTTGAAACATTCAGTATCTTTTAATGAAAATTGAATGTGAATTGTTAATTTATGCCTGTATATATGTGTAGTTCAGTAGCAAACATGATGTAAAGCCTATAATGCTCCAGCCTGAACAGAAGGTGTCGGAGGAAAGTAAAACTGCATGGAATGGCCAAACAGTACACTGACACCTAGATTATTGATTAGACAGAAATAATGCTGGAAGTGCAGAGGCGTAGTAACCATTAAGGAGGTTAATACTGGTATAAAGTATTTCAGATGAAGCTGACAGTTGGCCTAACGCTCTGAACTCAATGTTTGTGATGTATTGTGCTCAGTGTAAAAAGAGAGTATAAATTAGTTATGAAGTAGAAGGTACATCCTTCTTGTTTTCAGGGACCGTGGTCTTGATGGTATTGAGCAGCACCTGGTCAGAGCTTTGCTGAATCCAGAGTCGGACAGCATACTCCTTGGTCCATTTAGCTATCAGTGAGGTGTCTCCAGAGCACAGGGGAGAAATCGAGCAGAGGAGTCCTTTCCTGCCGCCATCACGCAAGATAAGCTGATGTGGCCAGCTGAGCTCAAAATTATGTACCCCCATCTTAAAATAACATTGTAACATAAACTTAAGAGGGGAAGTAAATTGTTTTAATATCAGGAACTGAGAACATCTCCAATACTAGTTCCAATAAAGACAAACTATTGAAGTCATGATGACAAATACCAACAGAGCTTGAACAAAACAAAACCAGTATTACCTCATATTACTACTACACAACTGACACACATAGGATACTTTTAATAATATATGTCACTACAATATTCATATTGATAAATTCTGTACATATAACTTGTAAGTAAAATTGATTGTGATTCCTGGTTCCCTTTGTATTTGAATCAGGTTAGAGTGTTATATGTATGTGAGTGTCACAGTGTTGTCAAGTGTGGTGGAATAAATTAAATTTTTTATCTGTCTGTTGTTGTTATGACTTACACTTCATCATACACATACCCTAGACATACAACGTAGTCATCACACTATTCCAGAATAATTCTGACTGAGGTATACATATGTGGCAGCAAGTAAGGTTATATATAATACACTACTCTTATTAGATATATATACCTTCACAGCTGATCTCAGTCAGTACACTAAGTCCCCTATAAATATTTATAACATCCCACTTCACCACAGCATGTTTGCTCCAATATCATGACGACGTCCTCTATCCCACACTGTTCGTCTCACGTAAACTGAAGCCACCAGAAATCAAGTACTCAACAGTTGATAGAGAATTACTATCCGTCATTTGGGCGATCACAAAGCTCGAAAAATTCCTATTAGGCGCACCCTTTGTGGTACAGACGGACCAAAAAGCGGTGGCATCACTACGTCGTGCTAATCACAAGAGCCCGAAGCTGACAAGATACGCCATTCTACTTCAGCCTTTTGACTTCTCAATCGAGTACATCACAGGATCAGATAACGTCTTGGCAGATACTCTGTCTCGAAATCCTACTGATGTCGAGTCCTGAACGATAGTAACGTCGCAGATACTTACTCAAGAGACATAGCACTATCATTGATGTTCTACATAGACAGAAACAATTGCCTATAATACACGTATCTGCTTACTAAAGACATATTATATACGAAATGAACGAAATCAATTGACTCTATGTGCGTATTTACGCCAGTACTTTGCTTGATATCCAGTCATGATAAAACTATTGGAAACATTTTCGTGCATCAAGTGAAAATAATAGAAAATACTATCAAAGTAACTCAGTATGCGACATGAACTATTGTCAATAACGTCGATACTTATGAACTGAAACACATAAACATTTTTTCTCTAATCGGAATTCACAAGGATCAAGCCTATGGATGGATCATCATATCCAGCTTTAATTAACTTTAATTAAGTCGTTAAAATAATGGGAATTAAAATGAAAGGTGAGATAAATATGAAACAAAAAAAATGAAATGAAATGAAATTTGGAAAAAACAAATGAAAGAAGAAAAAAATAAGAACTCACATGATTCTTAGATAATTTTATTGTATGTAACTATTATATTATATAGTTAATAATTATGTTGATACATTACATACTACATTATTGTTTAAATTGGTTAATTTAGATAGGTATTAACAACTTAATACTAAACTTAATTAATGTCCAACACACATAACTAAGTTAAATTTATACATTACTTTCTTTCTCTACTTTATTCTTCATTTATTTATTTCTCTCTTTAACATATCCTTTTATTTTTCTTACAGTAGATTTTCAACAACTTTATTCTTATTACACACTCAATATAATTAATTAGTTTAATTTTAACTCTTTAGATTAGTCTGACGTGACATTTCATTGCGACATATTTTAAGTTAATTAATTATTTAATTATATATCAACATTAGCCATTCTCTTTTAGTTCATATAAAATTTATGTATAACATTTATGTATAATATGATCATTAATATATTAGATGACTGTTAGTAAGTCGACATGACCACGACACTGTTCTAGACAGAACATCGTAGGCCATATGCCGCATTTTTGTTAAATTTTTTGATATTGTTAAATTTTTTGATATTCATTCAGATAGGTTTTTGAAAGAAAAAAGTCTATCTAATAGATTTTTTTTCCCCCGGTGGACAGGGAATTGTTACGGTAGATTAATTGGCATTGTCTGCTAGAGGTTAGCAGCATGCGATTTTAGGGGTTACAACGTTTAATGTAATGTAAAAGTATTATTAGCCTAGTGAACGCTGTGACGTTTCAGCATCGGTAGTCACGCACCGTGCCCAAGAGACGGGACCCTTTCTTGAATGACCGTCAAACGGAGAAGACGTGTCTTTATATTCTTATAGTGTCGGGCATGGAATGCCACACAGTTATATTGTATTTTGTTATGGACATGGGTCAGTCCACTGTTATGATGAAGAAAGATGAAGTTACAGGTTAGTAATTGACTAAACCTTGTCGAGATGAATTAACAGTCCGTTTTATTTATACTAGTGCCAGACGCATAATCTCACTGTCGGTCGTTGATTTACCAACCACGCGTGCATATAGTTATGTCGTTCTGCCTACAGTAATTCAGATGTGGTGAGACAAAGGACTGATATGCAAGATAGCTAACTCAACATAGGATTCTAAATTATATTTGTGATGTAATTCATGATCAACGTACGATGTCTACAGAATGTATAATAAATTGTTTGTTTGGACTCTAGACATGACTTATCCCGTCTATGAACATTTGGGAGATTCAATTATTACTATCATGGTTTTCAAAGTATTTAAACCCACATTCGCGTAACTAACATCGAAGGCACGATGCAAAAATGATGAACTGTAAAACAAGTCACCACGATTGACTATCAAGCTTTTCAACAATCCGTTGGGCTAATTTTCCGACCGCAGCAATATATATATATATATATATATATATATATATATATATATATATATATATATATATATATATATATATATATATATATATATATATATATATATATATATATATATATATATATATATATATATATATATATATTTTTTTTTTTTTTTTTTTTTTTCTCGCATGAGGTCGCATATTTTTTCCTCGCATGAGGTTGCATTTAACTCGCATGAGTCGCATTGGAACACGCCCAACATAAACGCATGTCCCAACACAAAAAGACCCAATGACAAACAAGTGTCACTGTAATGATCCTCTGTGTTTTCTCACAAAAGATCTAATGACACCTAAGTGTCACTATACTGATCTTTTGTGCCGGGCACATGGTTATATTAGGGCGCATGTCCAAATATAAAAGACCCTTATTCTTTACAGTATAACCGGGGGGGGGGGTATTGGACTGTAAGTCATAAAAGAGAATAAGTGTGAAATTATGCTTTATAAAATTTGAGTAAGAGATGGTGCACTGTTACATGTTTGTTAAGATTGGAAATCATAAAATAAGGGTTGTGATTTTTTACTAAGGGGGTTAACTTTTTGGATTACGCTCCTTAAAACAGGTCCTAGATTTTGTATATGAGAAGTCGGGAAATAACAAATTATAGTTCATGATTTTTGAATACGCGGTAGAAATGTACTTGAGGAAGTGACTTATTTAGCAAAAGGAGGTAAAAATATTATTATGTCCCTTGGGGGTTTTAGGGTGAGTTTGTTATGAGGCAAATTTGTGAATGAAGCGAGACGCACAGATATTTGTAGTGAACAGTTCGTGACAATGAATGAGTGGTGAGTTTTATGAATCGTAATAGCAAATCGAAGCAAATAAGTGGTCAGTCAGATTGGAGCTTTAAAACGCGATAGTAGTATGTTGGGAATGTTTTCTCCCAAGTGTTAAATTATAGAATGGTGAGCAACACAGGGAATGATCAGGATAACAAGCCATGGTTTGGTTGTTCTTGTGTCCACAAGAAATATGCTGTTATCTAGCTCCTTGGAGACTCAAATGTCATCTTGATAGAAGAATTGCCGCTTGATGCAATTTAGAATTAACTGCTGAAATGCGTATGTTTTCAAGACAAGTATGCAAGACAAAGTATGTTTTCTCCAGGCCCAGACAAGCAGCAGGTATGCAAGAACTGTTTGTCATGAAATATTCTAATCCACATATATAAATTATTAGGTAAATATGAAGCCTAACAAATAAAATTAATAAAGAGAAGAGCAATGGTAAAATGACAGTGCTGTCACAAGGAATGTACTCGAAATCCCCCTTGTTTTCTGCTTCGTCTGCAAATTGTAACGCTTTCACGTTGATATAAAAGCTTACTGTATTATTACCCGCTTTCTTCAATGAAACGTGTGCTGTATTTCTTGGAAAAGCATTGAGAGGCCCTGCGTAATGACCTAAATTAATCCTAACATTAATTATATTACGTTACCAAAACGAACGAACAGATGGACAAAAGGATAGCGAGAAGGGAGAGGCAGAAAGCCGAACACTAAACACGCTTCGCGCGATACGCAAATGCTGCCATCACGCGTGTAAGTCTACATGCACTAATTTTTTTTTCAGACGGACAGTGATAAAATACACTACCCTTTCCCAGAGTTAGGTTTATAAATCATAACAGACTCTTATTAGAAAAGATAACAATAGATGGGTTTACGGTTGAGAACATAACAGTACCCAGACAGAACATCTTCGAAACAGGAGGTAAAAGAAATTGCATATTTTGAACGCAGCCACGTAGCTCCTTTAAATTTGTATTTTTGGGTTCCTTAGGGCTTGCTGACAAATAATATGTAAAACGTTACGCAAATAGTCCAGGAATTAATAAATTATACCCAAAATAAAATATTGGGGGTGCCTGACAGCATAAAATCATTTCTGCTCATAAGATTTTTTTTTTTTTACGTGTTTGAAAAAAATTTACGTTACAGAAATAGCCTACCATGTAAACTCCAAATTGATTGGAGCGCAACAAATGAAAGCCTAACCACGATTGGTCGGGCTATAAATACTATCTTGGTTGTTAGGGGAAACGGGGAAAGGTAACATTTTTTCAAACACTTGTCGAAACGGGGCTCATTGGTCAGACTCGCTGATATACACACTTGGGAGCGTTAGTTCGAGACCACTTGTTTAAAATATCCTGATAAAGCATCAGTGCGTTGAAGCCAGCTAAAATTTTGCTCAATAAAAGCCTGGAAGATAAGCAGATGGAAATTTGTGCCAGTTTGTGCCAGAATTCATTGCTAATCAACGTATCTGTGTTATTCGTATGAATTGTGGTAAGCTTGAACCATTTAATATCTTTTAATGAAAATTGAATGTGAATTGTTGATTTATGCCTGTATATATATATGTGTAGTTCAGTGGCAAACGTGAGGTAAAGCCTAAAATGCTCCAGCCTGAACAGAGGGTGTCGGAGAGAAGTAAAACGGCATGGAATGGCCAAACAGTACACTGACACCTGGATGATTGACTAGAAAGAAATAATGCTGGAAGTGCAGAGGCGTAGTGACCATTAAGGATGGTAATGCTGGTATAAAGTATTTCAGATGAAGCTGACTGTTGGCCTAACGCTCTGAACGCAATGTTTGTGATGTATTGTGATCAGTGTAAAAAGAAAATATAAATTAGTTATGAAGTAGAAGGTACATCCTTCTTGATTTCAGGGACAGTGGTCTTGATGGTACTGAGCAGCACCTAGTCAGAGCTTTGCTGAATCCTGAGTCGGACAGCATACTCCTTGGTCTTTTTAGCTATCAGTGAGGTGTCTCCTGAACCCAGAGGAGAATTCGAGCAGAGGAGTCCTTTCCTGCCGCCATCACGCCAGATAAGCGAATTGGCCAGCTGAGCTCAACATTATGTCCCCTCATCTTGAACTGACTTTTTAAAATTAACATTAAGAGGGAATTTACTTGTCTTAAAATCAGGAACTGTGAACATCTCCAATACTGGTCCCTAAAGACAAACTATTGAAGTCATGATGACAAATACCAACAGAGCTTGAACAAAATAAAACCAGTATTACCTCATTTTACTACTACACAACTGACACACATAGAACATTTGTAATAATATATGTCACTACAATATTCATATTAAATACATTCTGTACATAACTTGTAATTTAAATTGATTGTGATTCCTGGTTCCCTTGTAGTTGAATCAGGACACATATTCATTCATGCCAGTAATGAATACATATTGTTATTTGAAAGTTTATCATTGACTCTTTTAAGATATCTTTGTAGAGTGTTATATGTATGTGAGTGTCACAGTGTTGTCAAGAGTAGTGGATTAAATTAAATTGTTTATCTGTCTGTTGTTGTGACTTACACTTCACCATACTCATACCCTAGACACATAACGTAGCATCACACTATTCCAGAATAATTCTGACTGAGATATATAGATATGTGGTAGCAAGTAAGGTTATCTATAATACACTACTCTTAATAGATATAGATACCTTTACAGCTGATCTCAGTCAGTACACTAAGTTCCCTATAAGTATTTATAACATCCCACTTCACCACATATATTGGGGTCTCGCTCTTGGGATTTTGAATCTTTAACTATTAAAAATATTGGGGGTAATTCACTTCAGGGAATATAAGAATTAAAAGGTATCCTTGGGTGGAATTAAATAAGGTTGAGCTCACGGTGCCTGTGTTGTCCAGTAGATATATAGTTAGAAATTGAATTGTTGGTTAGACATTGTATAAATTTACATAATAGACAATGGCGGACCTGGCCAAATTTCGATCTGCTGCGGTTCAGACTGCAAAAGAGTTAGGATTAGATGGGCAAGTTATGGTTGCCTATGTCACGACGGAATGTGACAAATTTATTGAACGTGAAGAAAGAAGGTTTGAAGCCGAAAGAAAGTTAGAGGCTGACAAGGAAATTAAGAGGTTGCAGATTGAGGCTGAGGCTAAGAAATTGGAGGCAGAAAGAGAAGACAAAAGATTAGCTGCAGAAAGGGAAGAGAGGAGATTAGCTGCAGAAGAGAAGAAATTAGCTGCAGAGAGGGAAGCAGAAAAGGAGGAGAAAAGATTACAAAGGGAACATGAATTACGACTAAGGGAGTTTGAGTTTCAAGGCCATGCTCCTGAAAATGGTGCCAGTCCCTTTGCCTCTGATGCTACGGTTACTCAAGGAGCCTCAACCTCAGCTATGAATTTTCATTTAGATCATTTTGTTGAGAAAGACGATGATATTGAGAGCTATATAAATAGGTATGAACTATTAGCTACCACGTATGGATTAGAGAGAGAAAGGTGGAGCTTAAAGTTATCTCAGAGACTTCGTGGGGCAGCTTATGAAGTTTTTGCAAAAATGAGCAGAGGTGATCAGGAAAATTATGACATGCTAAAGCAGGCTCTTTTGTTAAGGTATGAAAAGAATGCAGAGTTTTACAGGAAAAAATTTAGGAATGCTAAACTACTGTCAGGTGAAACCTATCACCAGTTCTCTGCACGAATAGAGACATACTTGGAGAAATGGACTTCTCTGGGGAAAACCCAAGATCTTAAGGAAATGGTCCTTATAGAGCAACTAAGAGAGTCCATGGCTCCAGACCTGAGAAAGTTTCTCATGGAACAAGGTGCAGAGAGGCTGGGTGAGTTGCTAAATGTTGCTGAAAGGTATCAAGCAGCTCAAGCAGAGGTAACAGGTAATAAAAAGAAACAGGTGGATAACTTCAGGGCACCACAGAACTTTAATAAATTTGATCCTAGGGATCAAAATAAAGGTAAGCACCAATTTGATAGGCCACGGTATGACAATAAAAATAAATTCCCACAATTCGATAAAAGGAAATATAATGAAAGAAAATCTTTCAACCAAGGAAAAAGGTGGTGTAAGAATTGTCAGATGGACAATCATGACACTGACCGTTGCAGAAGGAAACCTGTGTATATGGCAACCCTTCAGGTCAGGTCGACCTCAAGACAGGAGGAGGATATTATGTTAGATACCACTCCAGAAGAGATGAGGAAGGCACAGGCTGGGGATAAAACACTCAAGCCTTGTTTCAGAAAATTGTCAACTTGTCATACAACTCCAGGCAAGGGAGATTTCTACATGAAAAACAAGTTGATGTATAGGAAGACTGGAGCTAGATCCAATGGTCACGGACAGCTGGTTCTTCCAAAAAGATATAGGACAGACTTAATAAGGAGCCTACATGTGAAACCAGATGGGGACCATGAGAAGATAGGTACCATCATTCAAAAGGTGGCTCATAATTATTATTGGCCCAAAGCAAGATGGGACATTGAGAATTTTGTAGAAAGGTGTAGCATAGCACATGAGGGAACACCCACAAGTGGGAACATGGATCAGGACCTGGACACGCCCCGGGGCAAAATCAGGCCTGGTAATAAAAAGAAAAATAGATTTGATAAGGTGGACCAAATGGAATGGGAAGCCCCTTTTCACGGACAAGCTTCACTTAACTGTTTTACAATGGCCACTATGCGGAGAGTGCAAAAGGATGTCTTACCCCAGGATAAGCCGACAATCCCTCAATCGGACTTAAACAAACTGGAGGAAGAAGATGTAGAGAGGAAATCTCTCATCAAGAATTTTAAGAGGGGAGAAAGCCCCAAAAGAAAAATTGGTAGCGGTCGTTTTGTGAATGATAATTCTGGGAGGAAAAATCATCACTATAAAGCTTCGAGTGGAAGAGACCATACCGGTGCATGGACAAATAGGTCCACACAATTAAAGGTCCATATGTAGCTTTGTTAAGAACGTGGACTGATGAAAAGGCAGAGGAAAACATTACATCTTCATACCAATATGTGAATGAGCTGACCACTCGGTTAAAAACTGGCTGGAAACTTGCCAATGAAAATTTGAAACAAGCCAGGAAGAAACATGCTGCCTATTATAACAGGAAGGCGAAAGACAGAAATTTGGCTGTGGGAGAGAAGGTACTGCTTCTTTTGCCCGGGAGTCAGAATAAGTTACAAATTGGATGGCAGGGTCCATATACAGTTCTAGAGAAGGTGTCTAGAACAAATTATAAGATAGATAAGAAGGGGAAAGAAAAAATCTATCATGTGAATCTCCTGAAGAAATATTTGGAAAGAGAACATCAGGAAGAGACACACTTGTTGACCTTGTCCATCGCCATGGAGATGAAAAAGGAACCACTTTCATCATTTGAATATCCATTACACCCCTGTGAGACAGCAGCACAGGTGAAAATCAGTACACATTTAACGAAAACTCAGAAAGAGAGAGTGCAACAGGTTCTAAATAATCATGCAGAGGTGTTAACAGACCGACCAGGGCATACAAACCTATTGGAATATGATATGAAACTCATAGACTCCACACCTGTCTGTATGAAACCATATTCGATTCCGTTTGCTAAGGAAAAAGCTTTGAAGGAAGAGATAGACTATCTGTTGAAGGAAGGAATTATTTCGCACAGTGAGTCTTCGTATAGTTCCGGTGTTGTACTCTTAAGGAAGCCCTCTGGAGAACATAGACTCTGTATAGATTACAGGAGACTGAATGCTATTACAGAAGGACAGGTGGATCCATTGCCGGATACAAATCAGCTGTTTGCCAGACTAAATAAAGCTAAATATTTCTCAAAAGTGGATCTGAGTAAAGGATACTATCAGATTCCAGTAAAGCCTGAGGTTAGACCATACCTAGCTTTTAGTACCTCAGAAGGACACTATGAGTTTAATAGATTGCCATTTGGATTGAAGAATGCGCCTAGTGTCTTCTCTAGAATGATGAGAAAATTATTGGATCCTCTGAATAATCCCTGTATAACAAATTTTATGGATGATATCCTTATAGCAACAGAAACATTTGAGGAACACATTGACTCTCTGAACATGCTGTTTGATCGACTTAGGGAGGCAAATTTAACACCCCTGACCCAAAGAACTTAGAGAAACTACAGAAAGCCCCGAGACCACAAACCAAGAAGGACGTGAGATCCTTTGTCTCATTATGTGGTTTCTACCAGAAGTATATCAAAAACTTTAATTCCATATGTGCACCGTTAACTGAATTGACACGTAAAGGACATCCAGATCGCATTACATGGACTCCACAATGTGAAATGACTTACCAAGAATTGAAGGAAAAGCTCACAAGTAAACCCATTTTGAAATTACCTGACTTAAGTCAAAAATTCATAGTAAGGACGGATGCAAGTAATATTGGGTTAGGTGCAACTTTACTACAGAAATCAGATGCATTGGATGGGGAATTAAGCCCAGTGGCATATGCTAGCAGAAAGTTGAATAAAGCTGAAATCAACTACTCAACTAGCGAAAAAGAATGTCTTGCAGTAATATGGGCAATAAAGAAATTCAATATTTATCTATATGGGAAGGCATTTAAGTTGCAAACTGACCACAAACCTTTATCGTTTTTAGCACAGGCTAAGCATGAGAACTCTAGGTTACTCCGATGGTCTTTGCTTCTGGCTCCATATAATTTTAGCATTGAATATATATCTGGAAAAACCAATCTGGGAGCGGATTTTTTAAGCCGCCATCCGTGTGATGAGAATCACCGTAAACCCCAGAAATAATAATAAATTTCTCTATGTGTATATAGAATAAAGGACTGACATATAATGTCTGTTTTAAGAGGGGAGGTGTCATGAAATATTCTAATCCACATATATAAATTATTAGGTAAATATGAAGCCTAACAAATAAAATTAATAAAGAGAAGAGCAATGGTAAAATGACAGTGCTGTCACAAGGAATGTACTCGAAATCCCCCTTGTTTTCTGCTTCGTCTGCAAATTGTAACGCTTTCACGTTGATATAAAAGCTTACTGTATTATTACCCGCTTTCTTCAATGAAACGTGTGCTGTATTTCTTGGAAAAGCATTGAGAGGCCCTGCGTAATGACCTAAATTAATCCTAACATTAATTATATTACGTTACCAAAACGAACGAACAGATGGACAAAAGGATAGCGAGAAGGGAGAGGCAGAAAGCCGAACACTAAACACGCTTCGCGCGATACGCAAATGCTGCCATCACGCGTGTAAGTCTACATGCACTAATTTTTTTTCAGACGGACAGTGATAAAATACACTACCCTTTCCCAGAGTTAGGTTTATAAATCATAACAGACTCTTATTAGAAAAGATAACAATAGATGGGTTTACGGTTGAGAACATAACAGTACCCAGACAGAACATCTTCGAAACAGGAGGTAAAAGAAATTGCATATTTTGAACGCAGCCACGTAGCTCCTTTAAATTTGTATTTTTGGGTTCCTTAGGGCTTGCTGACAAATAATATGTAAAACGTTACGCAAATAGTCCAGGAATTAATAAATTATACCCAAAATAAAATATTGGGGGTGCCTGACAGCATAAAATCATTTCTGCTCATAAGATTTTTTTTTTAACGTGTTTGAAAAAAATTTACGTTACAGAAATAGCCTACCATGTAAACTCCAAATTGATTGGAGCGCAACAAATGAAAGCCTAACCACGATTGGTCGGGCTATAAATACTATCTTGGTTGTTAGGGGAAACGGGGAAAGGTAACATTTTTTCAAACACTTGTCGAAACGGGGCTCATTGGTCAGACTCGCTGATATACACACTTGGGAGCGTTAGTTCGAGACCACTTGTTTAAAATATCCTGATAAAGCATCAGTGCGTTGAAGCCAGCTAAAATTTTGCTCAATAAAAGCCTGGAAGATAAGCAGATGGAAATTTGTGCCAGTTTGTGCCAGAATTCATTGCTAATCAACGTATCTGTGTTATTCGTATGAATTGTGGTAAGCTTGAACCATTTAATATCTTTTAATGAAAATTGAATGTGAATTGTTGATTTATGCCTGTATATATATGTGTAGTTCAGTGGCAAACGTGAGGTAAAGCCTAAAATGCTCCAGCCTGAACAGAGGGTGTCGGAGAGAAGTAAAACGGCATGGAATGACCAAACAGTACACTGACACCTGGATGATTGACTAGAAAGAAATAATGCTGGAAGTGCAGAGGCGTAGTGACCATTAAGGATGGTAATGCTGGTATAAAGTATTTCAGATGAAGCTGACTGTTGGCCTAACGCTCTGAACGCAATGTTTGTGATGTATTGTGATCAGTGTAAAAAGAAAATATAAATTAGTTATGAAGTAGAAGGTACATCCTTCTTGATTTCAGGGACAGTGGTCTTGATGGTACTGAGCAGCACCTAGTCAGAGCTTTGCTGAATCCTGAGTCGGACAGCATACTCCTTGGTCTTTTTAGCTATCAGTGAGGTGTCTCCTGAACCCAGAGGAGAATTCGAGCAGAGGAGTCCTTTCCTGCCGCCATCACGCCAGATAAGCGAATTGGCCAGCTGAGCTCAACATTATGTCCCCTCATCTTGAACTGACTTTTTAAAATTAACATTAAGAGGGGAATTTACTTGTCTTAAAATCAGGAACTGTGAACATCTCCAATACTAGTCCCTAAAGACAAACTATTGAAGTCATGATGACAAATACCAACAGAGCTTGAACAAAATAAAACCAGTATTACCTCATTTTACTACTACACAACTGACACACATAGAACATTTGTAATAATATATGTCACTACAATATTCATATTAAATACATTCTGTACATAACTTGTAATTTAAATTGATTGTGATTCCTGGTTCCCTTGTAGTTGAATCAGGACACATATTCATTCATGCCAGTAATGAATACATATTGTTATTCGAAAGTTTATCATTGACTCTTTTAAGATATCTTTGTAGAGTGTTATATGTATGTGAGTGTCACAGTGTTGTCAAGAGTAGTGGATTAAATTAAATTGTTTATCTGTCTGTTGTTGTGACTTACACTTCACCATACTCATACCCTAGACACATAACGTAGCATCACACTATTCCAGAATAATTCTGACTGAGATATATAGATATGTGGTAGCAAGTAAGGTTATCTATAATACACTACTCTTAATAGATATAGATACCTTCACAGCTGATCTCAGTCAGTACACTAAGTTCCCTATAAGTATTTATAACATCCCACTTCACCACACTGTTAAGCTGATAAGTGTGTAGCATTTCTCAGTTGGTTGAAATAGTCAGCCCTGGCGGTTTTAGGCCAGTCTTTTACAAGATATCCAAGACGCTCACACAGTAGTAGTCCATGTAATTTTTCATCAAGAAAAGAATTTAAGAAAACCAGTAACTCAGCGCCTAGATGGTATAGAAAAACAAATAGTCATAGGAAGTGCTCAACGTTTCTAACCAAACAGTTAGACAAGGAAGTTGGGGGATTATAATGCTAGAAGGGCAGAACTAGCAGCTGGGACAGTTGATAGGGAATTACTGAATAAAGAATGCAAGGTCGTCGTTTAAATTGAAATCTACATGAAAATTTGACTCTATGAAAATTTGTACACTTGCAGTGGTAAAGTCGGAAAGATGAATCCCCTTCCACATTGATTTTGCTGGATTTGTAGTTCTGACGACATCAGATGTAAATAAACCTTTCTAGTTTCGTTCCACTTTACAGTTGTCATAGTGAAGTTTGTTATCTTCATGAGTTTGATCAGCCTGCATCTGTTTTTTCAACTGTCTGTACTCGTTCGTGAGTCATCATCATCATGTGCAACCACCCACTGATAGGATAGCGATCGAACATATCCACTATACCTCCACACAATCAACACTCCACGGCCACAACGGCTTCTCAATATCTCAATTCCCACTTATCTCAAAAATATCTCGGCCTTCTTTCTTATGGCTTCACAATATCTCCATTCTCCTTTATCTTATTGTTGCGGGTCTTTATATTATTATAAGAGGAGTAAACACATTCACTCCGACCAAGTCCAATAGGGGTATGTAATTGGACCACGCACACACACTGAATGATACAGCAAAGGCCAAGCTGGACAAATCAAATACAAGTTTACTTGCTGCAACAATGCTCCATTAATCTCATCAGGAAAGCCATGGCATATATAGGCATTATAGAGATGTGCAGTCCTCAGTTTATCTCAGTATCGTCTGTCACTAAGACTCTGTCCTCGACAGGTTTTCATTAATTTTATTGACTCACTTGCGTTCAATAATACGAATTTCTTTCATACACAAACTAGCATCATCTCACGGAGGTGTATGGACGATGTAGTGATCGAACATTGTATGCAACTGTAGTGAAGTAATATAATACTCAGGAGCTCAGGACACACACGTCCGCCTGCCTTGAAAAACACACAGGGAATCCTTCTAGAAAGATCGTTGACTTCTGCAGACGGCAACTCTAGACGTCTGCTACTCAGCCCCTAAGGCAATGACGTAACTTCCTGTAACCAAGGGTCACCGGTCATAAACAAATATGATACTTGTTGAACCGTTTTGATATCGACAGACATGTTATGAATTTAACTCATAACACTTATTCTCCTTTATTTTATTCCTCATATCTTTTGACATTTCTAAACCTTCCTTGCCGTCTTCTCTACGGCTTCTCAATATCTCAATTCTCAAATATTCACTTATGCTCGCCATCTCCTTTGGCTCCTATCCAAATTATTCCTCTTACTTCTCCTTTACTTCTCATCTTCTCTTCTGCAGTATCCTATCGGTCAGGTGTACTCAGTTTTCTTCCCGTACGCTCGGTATAGACCGATTAAACAGAAGGTTCCTCAAGACTCAGCTACCGCCGCCATCGTGTATTGTATACTCTAGGCTATGCCTCTTCTCACATAGCCTCTCCTCCTCACTTCTTCCTTGTCTCATTTGCCTAAGGACTAAAAAAAAACTTCACCACCATGGCCTCATTGGCCCTAAGCATTACTAACGCTTTCTGTTTGTCCATATTCATATTTGTTTCCTCCTTTACTTCTCTTCTGACTTCCCCAACAATTAGTTTTCTCTCTATTTCTTTATTTATCGTGTCTCCTGATTTTGTCTCAATCTCTGTAATCCTTATTACTTCATTAACCGTTTGCCTCGGTTTTTTTCTGTCATCAATTTCTTCATTTTACGTAATCTCTGAGTTCCTCTCAGGTTCTCTATTCTTTAATTCGTCGCTACCTCGACCTCTACTTACACTTCTAATATCCCATCTCTCCACTTTGTCTCCTCTCTGCTACTAGATCGGTACCTCCGTCGATCCCTAGTAGTTTTTCTTCTACTCCCGCTTCTATTTCTCTGCTCCTTCCTAGCCTCTCGGCTCTTGGATCGGTAATCCCGTCGATCCGCATCCCTCCTACTTATCTCGTCCGCTCTACTCTTACATCGGTAATCTCGTCGATCCATTTCTCTTCTTTTACGTTGATTTCTTCTTTTTTGTCTCTATATCACTACTCTTAGATCGGTACTTTCTTCGATCTGTACTTCTGCTATTTCTCTTATTTCTCTCTTCCTTCCTAGCCTCTCGGTTCTTGGATCGGTAATCCCGTCGATCCATATTTCTCCTATTTACCTCTTCCTCTTTACTGTTAGATCGGTACTCTCTTCGATCTCTACGTTTACCTGTTTCGTGTCTCTTAACTTCTTCCTATTTGTTCTTCCTTTGTTCCCACTCTTCAAACTTCCTATCGATATATCCGCAAAGTACAGCTATCTGTTTCTCATCGTCTCTTCCACCACTACTTCCTTCTTCTTCTTTGTTTATCCTTTTCTCCAAGTCTTCTAATTTTCAAACGAGATATGCGCACAATGCAGTTATCTCTTTCTCATGCGCTCTTCTACCACTATTTCTTGTCTTTTTCTTCCTCTTTAGTCTCACCTCTACCTGTTCTATTTGTTTCGACTTTGCGAGACGCCTCCTATAATCAGACGAATAATCTGATTATGTATGACGTCTCTTCGTCCCTCGTTTATTCTCTTCCTCCATCTCTTCCTGTGTATCCGACGATTTAACTGACCTTTCTTCCACATCCTGAGGTTCTGCTCTCATATTTTGTTGCTCTGTATTTCTCATCTGTTCCTGTTCTCTTTCTTTACCCTGCGTATTTCTCTGTATCTCCTGTAATATCTCTATCTTGCGTTCCTCCTCCAGTCTATTTCACCTCTGCTCCGCCGCTCTAGTATGCTTATAAGCTACATCTGCCTCCGTCTCGGCATTATTCCATTCCTTTCTCTTCTCTCTCGTGTCTTCTAAAATATTGTTATACTGCGTATCTACCCGTGAATCCTGCGTTATCTCTATCCTATCTTCCTCCGGCAAATCTCTTCCTATCTCTCTCGTATCTAATTCTGGCAGAGCCTCTTCCTATTTCCTCTTGCTCCCGGTATATGTTTTTGTTAAGTGGGGTGGGGGGAAGGGAGCCGACTAGGTGTTAACCTGGGTTGTGCATGAACCTCAGCTCTTGTAACAATCTGCTGGCTCGCTGTTGTGTGTCCATCGTCTTCACTGGTAATAATCTCTATCTCATCCGGCACTACTATCCAGTTGTCTCATATCCTGTTAAAATTATTCCAGCCACTTACTTTATGTGTTGTTTCAGTCCTATATGTTCCTATCCGTTCGTGTATAATGTTCTTTCTCGTTTGCCCTTGCGTATACTGTAGTGTTTTATTAGGCATCAGTATACTTCCTTCTTCGGTCTCGCCCGGTATTCGTGTTTTCCTCTTGGTGGCATCCACTGGAGGGATAACCATATGTTCCTTGTCCTGCCTTATCAGGTGTTGAACATGTGCTCTTATCTCCCTGTCTTATTTCACGATTAGATATGTGGTGTTAGATAATCGCCGTAACACCTTGATCCGGTGGTCCATTTGTCATTAAACTTGTTCGTTCTACCCTGAACTTTGTGGCACACAATGTCTCCCAGATGGAACTCCTGCAACGTCGCGTTTTTGTTTGCGTTCTTTACATGTGACTTTCTCCGAAGTATCTTCTCCTGTGCTTTAACAACGTATCCATTGGCAGTATCGGTTCCCTACCGTAAAGCATTTAAAATGGCGAGAACTTGGTGGAGTCGTTAACATTGACTCGGATTGCCTGTACTGCATGCGGGAGATATACATCCTAGTCATCCTCTCTGTCATGTGCATACTTCGATATGATGTTATGTATCGTCGCATGGAGGCGTTCGTTTTGTTTTTCCCGTTACTTTGTGGACGACAAGGAGTGTTCAGATAAGTTTTATTTTCATTTCCTTGAGGAACTGTTGGAATTCGTTTCCTGTGAATACTGTGCCGTTGTCTGTTACAATGGAATACGGGCAACCATGCCGAGGTATGCATATTCTCATCATTATCTCCACTATGTTTCTTCCTTTCGCGTCCTTTACTGCAAAGCATTTTGGCCAGTTGGATAACATATCTACCACATGGACGATGTACTTATTCCTCAATCGGGCCGTCGGATATAGTCCCGAAACGTCTATGCTATCTTTTCCGTGGTATACTGGGGAATGTCCATCTCTTGTACAGGACATATAATTGCTCTCAGATTTCGTCTCTTGCAAATCAGATACCTTTGGACATGTGTTGCCACATCTTTATTTACCGTCGGCCAAAAATACCGTGCCTTAATCACTTGGACTGTCTTGTCTCTTCCAAAATAGCCATTGTTATCATGCAACGCCTATAATACTCTTTGATCAAATGGTTTGGCACGTACTTTTTTGGCACTCCATCTCCTTTAGGGTCTACATACTCCAGCATCTTATCCTACTGATTTAAAACAAAATTATTTGCCTCTTTGCCTCCCTGTTCGATCTGACTCTTAAGAGCAACTGTTTTGGGGTCCTTATCTTGTTCCATCACGAGATCAAATTGTTCGACATCCTCTTGTTGCTCTATTGAGCTCCCTTCAATGTCTTACCCTGTCTGTTTCTGATTCTGATTCGAATTTATGATGTTGACTTGTAGAATGAGAGAATGGGAGAAGATCGGCTACCACGACAAGCATGGGAAACAAAGAGCCAGGGATCCAGACCTCCAGGACGACCCAGAGTCCGCTGGGAGGACAACATTAGACAATCTTTGAAGGACCGAGGACTAGAATGGAACCAGGCCAGGAAGAAGACAGCTGATAGAATGGTCTGGCGCTCTCTCTTCCAAACCTCTACACCTCACGGTAGAAGGGGAACGACTAAGTAAGTAAGTAAGTAAGACTTGTCAAAAATGGTCACTGATGTCAGTTACTATTTGCTGGTCCGACATTTTCGCGTCTTCCTTGTATGGTATTCTTGACAATAAGTCCTTACACGAGTTTTGTTGTCCCGGGATGTATTTTATGATAACATCATAATTCTGGAGGTTCAACGCCCAGGTTTGCAGTTTCCGGGGCTGCTCAGATGTTTTGGTGAACCATGTGCGCAGTAGCTGGTGGATTGTTCTCACCGTGAAGGGCGTTCCTCTAAGGTAGAAGTCTAGTTTCTGTATCGCAAAATAGATTGCGAACGCTTCCCTCTCAATCGGAGCCCACTTCATCTGGGATTTATTGAACTTGTGTGACAGAAACACAATGGGTCTCTCGTTGTCGACATTCGGTATTATGTTTTCCTCTCCTTTCAACGCCGGTTGAAACAGACACGCTCCTAAGGCTGTATCAGAAGCGTCTGTGTATAAGATCATCGGCTTATCTGGGTCTGGGTGCGCCAAAAATGGAAGTTCTGTTAAGGCGTGTTACAACTGAGTTCGAGTTCATGATGCTGACACGGTTAATGCTGTATGTGTCAAATAATATGGCGAATGACGTGTGACGGTTCTGTTCTTTTCAAGTACCTCATTATTGCCTGTAGAAAACCACACTGTTTGGCAAACGGACATCGTAACGAATTAAATCAGAGACTAAACTCGTAAAGACGGTGAGACGACATTTATTGGACGAATTCATTCTCTCAACTTAGTCGGTATCATAATCAATTGGCATGGCATCTCAATACATCATTGACTTCAATAATATATAACATTCCTCTATGTAGACAGCAATATACGTCGACAGTCTTGACCGATACAACTAGCAAATGGATACTGTGTGATCCAGTTGGAGCACTACGGCAAGACGCGAAGTATTTCTCTGTGCCTCTTAACAAATGAAGAATATACTTGGTGACTAACATTGCACCTTTACAACGACAGCACGACATGGCTGGTAAATAATATACTGGCCTAATGGCTCAAGCCGCATAACGAATGCGATTATAAATTAGCATAGCTCACAATAGAGAGCAAATTCAAAATACGTCCAAACAGGACCACGTCTACTAATGAAAGGCCACGAACATCGTCGTCTACAAACGAACGCGGACGTTTGCTAGCGTCACAACGATTATGGATTTCAGAAAAGGTACATTTAAAAAAAACACAAATATTTCATACATAAAAAAAAATTAATACGTTTAAAAAAACAGTGTTCGTTACAGCCCCTAGATCTTGTTAAAAGTAGTCGGGCTCCTGCAAAGAAAATTTAGTAAAATAAAGTAAAAAAAGCGGGGGTAGAATTAATTAATAAACTAACTGTTGTACAGATACTATTACCCTGCACGCACGAGCGTACTATCGTGCACAAGCGTACTATCGTGCACGTGCCGTTATGCTCATCTGAGCGTTATGATTCCGTTGCTTGTTTTCCCGGGGGCCGCTGTAAGCCTGGGGACCTAAACCCATGTCAAGTGGGCCTAATGAATAATACAGCACTGACTGTAACCTACCATGCATGTCGTAAACAGCGATTAAGGAGGGTTGAGCATTGGACTGGTTACCCATCTTGTAGAAATGTTAAACCACTAAAACGTCAACGCACGATATGAATGGATCAAATAAAGGAAATAATTCACTTTAGTCAGCCATGACAGTGGAATAAGAGCCGCGTGCGACTAGTGAGCTGCGTTATGACCACTTTGGGTATTTGATTGGCTGAAACATTCGGCTTGAAGGGACAGTCTTCTCACATCTTGATCCACTGGTTTATCTTTGGTTCTTTCCATCAGTTCCACATAAGTGATCTTGTCACTTCCAACCAGTTCTACGTAAGTGATCTTGTCACTTCCAACCAGTTCCACATAAGTGATCTTGCCACTTCCAACCAGTTCTACGTAAGTGATCTTGTCACTTCCAACCAGTTCTACATAAGTGATCTTGTCACTTCCAACCAGTTCTACATAAGTAATCTTGTCACTTCCAATCAGTTCCACATAAGTGATCTTGTCACTTCCAACCAGTTCTACATATGTGATCTTGTCACTTCCAACCAGTTCTACATAAGTGATCTTGTCACTTCCAACAAGTTCTACATAAGTGATCGTGTCATTTCCAACCAGTTCTACATAAGTGATCTTGTCACTTCTAACCAGTTATACATATGTGATCTTGTCACTTTCCACTCGTGCCATATAAAAGATCTTGTCACTTTCCGGCAATTCCACATAAGTGATCTTGTCACTTCCAACCAGTTCTACATAAGTGATCTTGTCATTTTCCACTAGTGCCATATAAAAGATTGTGTCACTTTCCGGCAGTTCCACATAAGCGATCATGTAACTTCCAACCAGTTCTACATAAGTGATCTTGTCACTTTCCACTAGTGCCATATAAAAGATCTTGTTACTTTCCGGCAGTTCCACAAAAGTGATCTTGTCACTTTCCACCAGTTCCACATAAGTGATCTTGTCACTTTCCACCAGTTCCACATAAGTGATCCTGTCACTTTCCACCAGTTCCACATAAGTGATCTTGTCACTTTCCACCAGTTCCACATAAGTGATCTTGTCACGTTCCACCAGTTCCACATAATTGATCTTGTCACGTTCCACCAATTCCACATAAGCAAACTTGTCACTTTCCACCAGTTCCACATAAGTGATTTTGTCACGTTCCACCAGTTCCACATAATTGATCTTGTCACGTTCCACCAATTCCACATAAGCAAACATGTCACTTTCCACCAGTTCCACATAAGTGATCTTGTCACTTTCCACCAGTTCCACATACGTGATCTTGTCAAGTTCCACCAGTTCCACATATGTGATCTTGTCACTTTCCACCAGTTCCACAAAAGTGATATTGTCACGTTCCACCACTTCCACATAAGTGATCTTGTCACTTTCCACCAGTTCCACAAAAGTGATATTGTCACGTTCCACCACTTCCACATAAGTGATCTTGTCACGTTCCATCAGTTCAACATAAGTGATCTTGTCACGTTCCACCAGTTCCACATAAGTGATCTTGTCACGTTCCACCAGTTCCACATAAGTGATCTTGTCACTTTCCACCAGTTCCACATAAGTGATCTTGTCACTTTCCACCAGTTCCACATAAGTGATTTTGTCACTTTCCACCAGTTCCACATAAGTGATCTTGTCACTTTCCACCAGTTCCACATAAGTGATCTTGTCACGTTCCACCAGTTCCACATACGTGATCTTGTCACGTTCCACCAGTTTCACATAAGTGATCTTGTCACGTTCCACCAGTTCCACATTATTGATCTTTTCACGTTCCACCAGTTCCACATAAGTGGTCCTCTCACGTTCCACCAGTTCCACATAAGTGATCTTGTCACGTTCCACCAGTTCCACATAAGTGATCTTGTCACGTTCCACCAGTTCCACATAAGTGATCTTGTCACGTTCCACCAGTTCCACATAAGTGATCTTGTCACGTTCCACCAGTTCCACATAAGTGATCTTGTCACGTTCCACCAGTTCCACATAAGTGATCCTGTCACTTTCCACCAGTTCCACATACGTGATCTTTTCGCGTTCCACCAGTTCCACATAAGTGATCTTGTCACGTTCCACCAGTTCCACATAAGTGATCTTGTCACGTTCCACCAGTTCCACATAAGCGATCTTGTCACGTTCCACCAGTTCCACATAAGTGATCTTGTCACGTTCCACCAGTTCCACATAAGTGATCTTGTCATACTCTTTCAACACCATCTATTCTGCGCATGCACACATTTTAAAAGTCTGCACGGTTGTTATTGTTTGCTTTGTTTTGCTTTGTTCATGTTTCAGAGCCACGCAATAAGACAGTTATTAAAATCTAAACGGAAGCTTCTATTTCTTCTTTTGGATTTGATTCCTTGTCAGTCAATAAACACCTTTTAGCTCCCTAAGGAGCTTAGGCCTTCAACAAACACATGCCAAGTTCTCATGTCACGTGTCATCAGCTCAAGGACTTTCCACGTCTTTCTCATCATTTTTCATTTCTGTCTCCAGTTGTCGTCCTTACATGTACTTCTGTCTATGTGTTGGGTTCAGTTCTACTGGTAAAGATGGTAGCCGTAAGCCAGTGGAAGGCGTCACCGGTCCAGCTCAAATACGCGAATGGTAGTAAACAACAAACGTCAGAAAATGTTCTTTAAACTGAACTCCAACAAGTATAGTTCAACGGGTTAACAACTGGCTGCACACAAGTCGGTGATGACTGTACATATATTTTATTGACGTGACACCAACGAAGTGGAACAAGACAATCATAGTTACAGATGCGAAGATCATACGTCGAAATGTTGATAATATTGTTAACCGTAGATTCTCTAACAGTCAAGTTCTTTTATATTCCAGTGACTAAGGATCACTTCCGTTACCATATAACAGACATGGTATTAACGTCCGCTGACCTTCTCCCAAGGACGTTTATTAAGGCAAACGGATTCATTCTCCAGAATAAAATCTTCCATATCATACTTCACAATCCCAGACTTTCTCCATACATCCCGTTATATAGTATATAGTTTTCAAACAAAGTCATACACGATAATACGAACAGGTTAGAGATTCCAGCTGACTAACCTCTCCCATTCTATGCCACGCTTCTGGCATTGTTGTAACAGCATATTAAAACATGTGCATAAGGTAATCAATAACTTCTTCCACTCGTAGGAATCCTTCTTCTACGATACGAATCCTAAAGGCTATCGACTCTGTAGGTCCATTCTAGGAATGACACATTCCCGCTAGACTATTATGAGAGCGGCCTTTCAATACAGCATATAATAATAAGTGGGGCGATAACTTACGTGATATTACTGCTATTGGTTTCGACCTGAAGACCAATACAGATCACTAGAATAAATGGCTTCCATAAACATGCCAAGGAATACTAACATATTATATCAATCACGGACATAAGCCAAGTCCATGTTGCCCCTTCAAATCATGACGTCAGAAACTACTCAACTAGGTTACCCGTGCGTCCCAAAGCAACACACATTGCTTTGTGCACGTCAGTGCGCGAATCATTCGACCGCACAAATAATATAACTATATCAAGACTGGTGCGTACATTTGGCAGGACCGAAGACTACCCCCTTAGGTAATAAATGTACGTAACAGCTACCTTATCACCTCCCCTTAAAAAAAATTAATTCTATTAATTTTTTTCGAACTAAGTACCCGAGAGAGGTGAGTCAGAACTACAACAAGATATGAAATGCATAAAGTTATATCATTTTAAGAAAAGAATATTAAATTGAAATCAATATAACTAAATGACAGTATGCATTAAAGCACACATCCACACTCGACCTACTTTGGAACGATGTGGTAATATTCGATGTAAAACAAGTTGAAAAGAAAATGAAAATGAAAAACCAACAAAAAAGATGATAATAAAATTCAACTAAGTTTTCAAAAAAAATCGAAATATGTGATTTCAAATGAAAATGAACAGCAAAGCTGATGATAATCAATGATAAGAGAATCAATAAAACAGAAAATTTTAAAATACAACATGTAAAATGAAACAAAGCATAATTAAACACTTTGAGAAGCAACACACTTACTATTTTCTAACACTAGTAAGTTTGACTAGTTATCTAAAAGTGAGATATCATGTAGTGGGATACGTGAATACACGTATTGCGAGATACTAATAAAGTTAGTAGATGTGTGATTTATAATCAATCAAATTGATTAAATTGAATTATTCTAATTCAAGTACTTAATTACACACACAAATAAATAACTACTAATTTATTTTTTTTAAGTAATTCTAATTTCAATCATTGTGAATATTCGTTTAAACTATTTAGAATCGTCAAAAATATGTTCTCAATGTTCCATGCCCGAAATACGTTTACGAACACGATATGTAGTGTAATATGTTCCATAACAATAACGAATGTCTATTTGTCGCTTTTAACAATGTTTCCATACTAAAAGAAATGTTACTCTAATATCACTGTTCCCGTTCTAACAAAACGTTACGACACAAGAAGTAATGTTATAACCCATACGTAAGTATATTCTGAAAGTTATATTTATACGAATACTGCAGAACTATACATAGTCTTTACAGATGTACAATCAGTGACCATGTACAAAGTTATTCATGTTTCGGTGAAGATGTTTCTCCATCTGGAAATGGTTTAGTTTCAACACGTTCACTAGGGCATCTTGACAGACAGTCTGCGAACACATTCTGTACTCCAGGAATAGCTCGTATCTCAAAATGGAACGGTTGAAGCGCTATAGCGTAACGCGCTGACTTTGATGACTTTACGTTCCCTGTGTTCAGTGCTGTAAGAGCTTTCTGGTCGGATTCCACCACAAAGTGTGATCCGAGGAGATAACGATCCAATTTAGTGATTGCCCAAACAAGAGCGAGAAGCTCTTTATCCAGAACGGAATATTTCATCTCGCTCGTCGTAAGCTTTCTGGATACGTACATAACCGGAAATAAGGTGCCTCCGTATTCCTGCATCAATACTGCCGCAATAGCGTAGGAAGAAGCATCACTGCGAAGAACAAAGGTGAGATCTTTGTTAGGCAACCTTAAAAAAGGCTTATTTGAAAAAAATTGTTTTATATAGTCTAACGCCGTTTGGTGATCCTGCGACCACTTTATTACATTAGATGTGCCTTTTTTCAGTAGAGACGAAAAAGGTGCAGTTATAGTAGACAAATGAGGGATGAATTTAGAATAGAACTGTATTAGTCCTAAGAGCGATCTCACTTGTTTTTTTGTCTTAGGTGCTGAGATGTTTAAAATTTTAGCGACGTTACTGTCTTCTGTATACATTAAACCGCGACCTATACGGTGACCAAGAAAGGAGATGTCATGAAAACCGACAAAAGCCTTTGAAGGTTTCGCTGTTAAGTTATAATCCCGTAAGGTAGAAAGTAAAGCTTTTAATCCATGAATATGTTCATCCCAAAAGTCACTGAAAAGACAGATGTCATCTATATAAGTAATGACATCGGGACGATGAGACAATATGCGGCGCATCATGCGTACAAAGGTAGCTGGCGCATTCATTAATCCGAATGGCATAAAATTCCATTGAAAAAAAAGTTCATGAGAACTAGAAAAAGAACAAACGGATTCATTCTCCAGAATAAAATCTTCCATATCATACTTCACAATCCCAGACTTTCTCCATACATCCCGTTATATAGTATATAGTTTTCAAACAAAGTCATACACGATAATACGAACAGGTTAGAGATTCCAGCTGACTAACCTCTCCCATTCTATGCCACGCTTCTGGCATTGTTGTAACAGCATATTAAAACATGTGCATAAGGTAATCAATAACTTCTTCCACTCGTGGGAATCCTTCTTCTACGATACGAATCCTAAAGGCTATCGACTCTGTAGGTCCATTCTAGGAATGACACATTCCCGCTAGACTATTATGAGAGCGGCCTTTCAATACAGCATATAATAATAAGTGGGGCGATAACTTACGTGATATTACTGCTATTGGTTTCGACCTGAAGACCAATACAGATCACTAGAATAAATGGCTTCCATAAACATGCCAAGGAATACTAACATATTATATCAATCACGGACATAAGAGACTGTTACGTGCAGTCTTTGATATCTTACAATATTATACATTGGTATACTTGTTATGTTCGCAAATATTTTGTAAACAAAATAGTGCTTAAGGAAAAGTCATTATTGAGTTACTTCCCTTGGAAGTTGTGTCGGCTCTTTCGATCGAACTCCGCGGATGAGTCCAGTTTACTGCGATTTATTCTTCGTTTGGGTAGTAATAGATTGTTCTTGCTTCAGAATATCTATGGCCTGAATTTATGTGTATTGTTTGTCTGAGTAGGACGAGTCTGTCTTATATCTGTATATCTTTACATATCTAAGTCGAACTATATGTTCTGTTGTCTCTAGAGAGGTCAAAGGCTATTCGGCGGATGTGTCGCTAGAGTGTGGTGTGATTTGGCTTCGTCCTGATAGGGACTGTGTTTTCTATGTCGGCTTGTCGCCGGGGAAAAAGTGATCTCAGTATTGGTGGGGAAAGTGATAGTCGTCTAGACCTATCGTGTATGCTTTACCCCAGTGTTTATTCGTATTGCCAAGGAATGGCATTTTCATATTTCTGATACCAAGGTAATAATAGACACTCTTATGAACTCTCGTACGAAGCCACCATTTTCGATAGGTACGATTTGAATGTCTAAGAGAATATATTTGACTCGATGAAAACGACTTCGATTCCTAGCAGCACTATATCCTGTAGATTGCAGTCAATTGTTCATGATCAAATCTACAGAGCAATGAAATGTTTAATAAATGACTAACTTTAGGACAGATTCATTATCTGTATCCAAACGTGAGTGACAGCTCACGAGTGAAGCCATCTTGGAACCAAAACATGTAGTGACTTTCAAGAAGAGAAAAAGGGATGCCCGTATTATCGCTTGTTTAGTCCAGAGATCACTGCTACACATGAGAACCCGTTATTAGCGGTTCAATATTATTATATGGAAAAATATGTGCTGAACATTATGTTGGAGAATCGTCGCTAAACGAGATTAGGTTTAGAAGCCATCTGAAATATTATTTATAAGCTGACGTGCTCAGTCAGTGAAGTCAGATGATATATATGTATGGGCGATACTGAGTGCTTGGCTACTGACAGTCCATTATAATATTATCCTACATGAGTGCCCATGTAACATAACATTGCAAGACCAGTTATCCACTGTACCATGATGTATTATGCCAACCTGTGATTTGTCACTATCTGTGCTGTCGAGTGTGTACGTCCAATTAAACTTTAGAAAAGGTACACAGTCGTTGGTGTCGATGACTTCCAGCCATACATGAGTGTGAGAAAAGAACATTTGTCAACACCACGAACCCTTATTATCATTCGCACATTATACACTCAATCCATGTCTACACACCACTGCGTAGGTCAAGTTGACATTCCATACACTACAGTGGAGCAAACAACACCATAGAGATCTTATCAACTGATGATGATGATGATGATGTCTGCTTCCATCCACTTATATTTATCTTTTGGTGGATATCACTAACGGGAATAAAATAACGACTTTATCAACTGGTGGACCAGCTTTCTGGGTTTGACCTCGCAGAAGTTCAGAAGTCAACAGAGTACCGATACCAGACCGTTTCCTGTGGCTGATACGACACACTTGCAGTATTGGTTTGCTATTTGTCAACACTTCGTCACGTGACCTGTCAAGTGAATGCAGTATGTAGGTCAGCGTTGTTGACATTTTTACATTAGACATTACAGAGTTTCACAGAACAGTTGGATCAATTCTTGTCAATATTAACAGGAAGACAGTATTGGTGAACTAAGAAGTCCTATTTTCATCGATGGATCTTCTTGTTTTCTGTATATGAACTTTAATATTTAAGGCCAGAATGTTTAATTGAATAAAGTGGCAGTTTGTTTGTTTTCATAAAAATAACTTTGCCATTACTGTAAACACAGCAGGCTGATCACCTGCTTGCTAGCCACTTTGATTACGGAAACAATGATAGACTGTTTGGTCTTGCTGCCCCACAAAGACGCCAATAGGCATGGTGGAGGCAGCGGTGGATTGACCAATCTGTTGTTGCCCTAAGACGCCTAAAAAGGCGTACTGGCCACATACTGCTTTGCCGGTTTGTGGCTAAGGATGGAAGAAGAAGAAGAAGAATTACTGTAAAACTGAGCCTATTTTGCAACACATACTATCATACACATAATTTATATATATTTATGTTTACATGTTATTTGTTTGTATAGTATGTTAGTTTCTATGTCAGCGGGTTGTGTTTAAGGTTGGGCGGCGTCCTCACAACAGAATATCCACGTCATAGAGGGTCCGTTGTGGGCGTTTTCTATAGGTGCAATTTTCTTGATTGAAAATTTGCTGCGACAACTGTTGCTTTTGTGTTAGCTGTGAAGTCTGTAATTATTGTTATTTTTGTAATATTTCTTTGTTCTTTAGTTTTGTTTTGATTTGTTTGTAATTTGTTGGTCTAACCTTTTCTATCTTTCAGTTCTATTCACAATTTATATTCATATATTGTGACGTCATTTGTGTTGTTATTCTTTGCAGATTCAGTGATTATTTTCATTGATTTCCCTATTTGATTTATTTTTGATTTCTGTAAACGTTCTTGTATTGTCAGTCCTATTTGTACTTTATGTATTCTGTTGGTTGACATATGTTTTATATAGGTATATTTCATAAGACACAATTGCCTGTGCACTGCACTTGGATTATGGTATAAACCAGTACCTGATTATTATTACTATTATACAAGACCTTATTAAGGCTTGTGACCCACAGATATTGGGATAGTATACTGATTAATCAAGTCATTAAGAACTTGTGGTATTATTATTATTTCAGGTGATTAGTATTATTGTTAGACATCATGTCTACATTGGAATACTTCATTACACAAGGGAAAGCCCTTGATAAGACTGGTCAACAAATAGAACAATGGGCTGTTGCTCAATATGACAAAGCATTAGCTGCAGAAGAGAGAAGAGCTATGGCAGAAGAGAAAAGATTAGAAAAAGAAGCTGAGGCTGCTGCTGAACAAAAGAAATTGCAGATGCAGGTGGAGGAAAGGAGATTTGAAGCTGAACAAAAAAAATTAGAAAGAGAAGCTGCTGCTGAACAAAAAAGATTAGACAGTGAAGCTGAACAAAAAAGATTAGACAGTGAAGCTGAACAAAAAAGATTAGACAGTGAAGCTGAACAAAAAAGATTAGACAGGGAAGCTGAACAAAAAAAAATTAGAAAGAGAAGCTGCTGCTGAACAAAAAAGATTAGACAGTGAAGCTGAACAAAAAAGATTAGACAGGGAAGCTGAACAAAAAAGATTAGACAGGGAGGCTGAACAAAAAAGATTAGATGCTGAAGAGAAAAAAGCAATAAGAGAACATGAATTTGAGTTAGAGAAGTTGAGATTGACATGTATGAGTAATGTTAATCAGGCATCTAGTGGTAATGGTAAACCTTCTACTTACAAGGTTAAGGTTCCACCGTTCAATCAGTCCAGTGACGATATTACATTCTGGCTGGATAGATTTGAACGTTCTTGTCGTACACATAATGTGGATAAATCACAATACGCTAATCAATTATCAGAAAACTTGAAAGGTGAATCTTTGACTAGATTATGCCTTGTAGGAGAAGCAGATAAGGATAATTATGATGTCATTAGGGCGGCTTTGATAAAAAAATATCAGCTAAGTGAGGAAGGCTATCGCCTTTTATTTAAAACGATGGTGCCTGAGACGGGTGTAGAATTCTCAGAATTCACTGCAAAGGCACGTCTCACAGTTGATCGTTGGATTGAGCTTTCCAAAACAGAAAAAAACGTATGAAGGACTTATGGATTTGTTGCTCAGAGATAAGATTATGTCATGTGTGAACAAACCTTTCCTTGAATTTATACATGAGCGTAAACCCAAATCTCTAAAAGAAATGGAAGAATATTGTTCCCAATATGTCACTGCACACCCCGACGTGACTTTTGGCAACACTAAGATTAAGGAGAGTATGCCAGTTGCTTCAGCAACACCATACAATCCCAATTATTCACACAGATTTCAGGGACCTCAAAACAGATTTGATAAAAAAGGTAACCATAATAGTTATCAAAACCAAGGTAACCAATCATTTCAGGGTTCTTCTTCAAAGAACTGGAGACGAGCTGATAGCTCTCGACACAGGGGTGGTCATAATTATAGGAATTTCCGTAGAGGAAGTAATTATAGAAACTATCAGGGTTATCCGTCTTGGAGTCAACAAGATCATAATTACAGAGATACTCATTATAATGAATATGATAATGGTAACCAAGGGAACTATGACTCAAACCCAAATAGGGGTTACAATAGAGGTAACAATAACTACAGAGGTGATAATAACCGAGGTAGATCTCAATACAAAAGACATAAACCACATTTTCAGGCAAACTCTGCACAACAAGAGTCCAATGAAGCCTATAAACAGAGTAAAGATAATAATGATGCTAGTAATATGGCATGTGCCGCTTTTGATTTTGGGAGAGCATCTCAGTGCCCCCAATGCAAAACGTTATTTGAGCCAACCACAGTGTCTACTTTAAGCTGTGGCCATCCTCTTCCTGCTCTTCCGGCATCAGTCGCGCATGATGGAAGAGGTTCTCTTGTCTTACATAAGGGTTTAGTGAATAACAATCCAGTCTCTGTGTTATTTGATTCTGGATGCACCACAATTGGTGTTAGGCAGTCACTCGTAGATCCTTCCCGTGCCACTGGACAAGTAGTCAAATGTGTAACATTTGGCGGCACATTAGAGAAATACTCTACTGCTATCATTAGGATTGCTACTCCTTTCTTTACAGGAGATGTACACGCATGTCTTCTTCTTCCGAATCCGATCGCTGACCTCATCATCGGTCGCATTCACGGAGTCAGAGAATGCACTCCGCAACAAATTTCCACGTGGGAAAGGCAAAACATGCAGATTGCTAACGCTGTAGTCACTAGAGCTCAGGCTCTTAATATGCCTCAAACTTCATCTACTGAAGATAATGAAGGGCATAACCAAGATAATCCCTTGGTAATTTCTCGTGACTCGTTTATAAAACAGCAAGAAGATGATCCCACTCTGAAGAAATTCTTCATTCTTGCAACTAAAGGTGATCCGAATAAAGACACAAGTCGTAAATCGTGGATTACAAAGAAGAATGGCGTACTTGTACGTATGGTTCAAGACTCCATTACGTCAAGTCATTCTCAAATCCTGGTTCCCAAGAATTTGAGAGTTAAAATTTTGCAGCACGCTCACGACTCTCAGTGTGCTGGACACATGGGTTTTTCCCGTACTAAGTCAAGAGTCCTTGCGGCTTTCTTTTGGCCATTGGTAAACAAGGACATACGGATTTATTGTCGATCTTGTAAAGTATGTCAGGAAGTTAAATCCAAAGGTCCACGGCATGCTGCACCCATTCAGGCGGCGGACATTCCTATTCGGCCGTTCCAAAAAATGGCCATAGACATAATTGGTCCATTTAAGATCAAGTCTGCCAGAGGACATCAGTTTATCTTGACGTGTGTTGATATGTGCACACGTTGGCCAGAGGCTATTCCTCTGAAGAGCATTACTACTGCTGATATTGCAGATGCTCTTTGGCTTATATTTTCTCGTCTGGGGTTCCCCGGAGAGATATTGTCAGACCATGGCACCCAACTAATATCAGATACCATGTCTCAAGTAATGTCTACTCTGCAGATAGATAGATCTTTAAGTAGTATCTACCATCCAATGTCTAATGGTATGGTCGAACGCCTTAATAGAACACTTAAAAACTTACTGGGGAAGATAACTGAGGATCATCCTCAAGACTGGGACAGAGTTTTACCTGCGGCCCTCTTCGCTTACAGAGAGGTACCCAATGAACATACAGGATTTTCTCCCTTTGAACTCGTCTTTGGCGCGCGTCCGCGTGGCCCTATGTCGTTGCTTCACGATCTCATTACATCTGACAATATTGACGATGACACAAAGTCATCCTACGAATATGTCATCGCGTTGAGACAAAAAATTATCGAAGCATGCAAATTAGCAACTTCTTCTTCTGAATTTGCGAAACAGAAGGCAAGGCAATTTGCCAATAAGAAGAGATGCTTACGACAACTTTGTCCTGGTGACAAAGCATTTGTATTACTACCTTGTAGGGAAAACAGATTACTTATTTCTTGGAAAGGTCCGTACGATATAATATCGAAAATTTCCGATGTCGACTATATTGTCGATATTGATGGGAAGCATAAAACCTTCCACATCAATATGCTTACGGAATTCCATGAACGTCCGGATTATTTGCAACCCATTTTCCAAGCAACGGACAATTCTCCAGTACCACATGGTCATTACTCATCACTGTCCGTGATACAGGATGAGGAAACAAGTTTTTCAGATGTAAATCTTCCTCTTCCAATGATCCCACTTCATTCTAGTGAATCATGGAAGAACGTTACTGTCTCTCCTGATTTGTCTCTAGGAGAACAGCGACAAGTTTCAACTATGTTGCAAACATTTCAGGATGTACTCACTGACATCCCTGGACAAACGCATGTCATTGAACATGACATTGTTCTAACTGACCATACTCCTATTAGGGTTAGACCTTATCCTATACCTATACATTTTCAAGCACAGGTCGAGAAAGAGTTGGATGAGATGATAGATTTGAAAATAATCGAACCATCCACCTCTGCATATTCTTCGCCGATGGTTATTGTTCGTAAAAAAGACAATAACATACGTCTTTGCGTTGACTATCGAAAATTGAATCAAGTAACGAAGTTCGATGCCGAACCTATGCCTTTACTGGAAGAGCTACTTACTCGACTCTCCAAATCTCATTTTTTCACTAAACTTGATTTGTCTAAAGGATATTGGCAAGTTCCTTTATCTGAACGCGCCAAACCTCTCACGGCTTTTTCAACACCTAGAGGTTTGTTCCAATGGAATTTTATGCCTTTCGGTCTTATGAACGCACCAGCTACATTCGTACGCATGATGCGCCGAATCCTATCTTATCGGTCAGATGTCATTGCATATCTAGACGACATCTGTCTTTTCAGCGATACTTGGGAAGATCACTATTCAGGGTTAGATGAATTGCTGTCTACTTTGCGTGAGCACAACCTGACAGCGAAACCCTCTAAAGCCTATATTGGTTTTAGCGAAATTTCTTTCCTAGGCCACCGAGTTGGTCATGGTTTCCTAAAGACAGAGGACCATAATACTAGTAAGATACTTAACATCTCAATCCCTAAGACTAAAAAACAGGTGAGAAGTCTGTTAGGTCTTATTCAATTTTATGGCAGATTCATTCAGAATCTATCCTCTATCATGGCACCTCTCTCAACACTTCTAAAGAAAGGTTCGCCTAATGTGGTCCACTGGTCTCAGGAATGCCAATGCTCTCTGGATAAAATTAAAACATTGTTTTCAACACCACCTATTTTGGTGCTACCTACTAAAGATAAGACATTCGTTCTTCGTAGTGACGCTTCATCCACTGGGATTGGAGCGGCACTAATGCAAGAGTACTCTGGAACTCTGCATCCTGTAATGTATATTTCCAGAAAACTTAATGCGGCAGAAAGGAATTATTCGGTTTTAGACCGTGAGCTATTAGCTATGGTTTGGTCGATCCTCAAACTACAGAGATTCCTTCTAGGCGCACATTTCATAGTAGAAACCGACCAAAAAGCTCTTACTGCTATACAGAGTAAGAATTTGAAGAGCTCGAGGTCTACTCGATATGCAATTGCTCTTCAACCTTTTCATTTCTCTGTGCGAGCTATTCGTGGATCAGATAATGTGATGGCAGACATTCTGTCAAGATGCCCACATGATTCCACATAACTATTAGGGCTTAGACTTCTTGATATGTCTAGTTCTATAGTAGTTCCTTTTCTATATCATGATAGATACACATTTGTAATTTAATAATATAATGATTGTATCACTACATAGCGGTTCATTGATGTTTATTCACCGCTGTGCTTTGATGATTTTTTCTTCATAAATCATAAATTTAAGATATCTAATACGAAATGATGATATGAATTTTTTAGGCATTGTGTAATTGCCAGAATTGTATTATACTTTGATGACACCTTCCTGGAAAAATATACTTGTAGAGAAATAATTTCTCTCAGTTTATGAGACACATTCTCACCAGTCGCTCCATAAGTCGACTTAGCCTCATATTAGGCGTTATAGGTATTCCTGATATTTTCATCTGCGCATTATTCATGCGTTGTGAGCCTATTGTACGTTGCTCCTAGATGTATTTCAAAAAAAAAAAAAATGTTCCATTTTTTTTTTCCCGGGAGGTGTGGTAAGACTGTTACGTGCAGTCTTTGATATCTTACAATATTATACATTGGTATACTTGTTATGTTCGCAAATATTTTGTAAACAAAATAGTGCTTAAGGAAAAGTCATTATTGAGTTACTTCCCTTGGAAGTTGTGTCGGCTCTTTCGATCGAACTCCGCGGATGAGTCCAGTTTACTGCGATTTATTCTTCGTTTGGGTAGTAATAGATTGTTCTTGCTTCAGAATATCTATGGCCTGAATTTATGTGTATTGTTTGTCTGAGTAGGACGAGTCTGTCTTATATCTGTATATCTTTACATATCTAAGTCGAACTATATGTTCTGTTGTCTCTAGAGAGGTCAAAGGCTATTCGGCGGATGTGTCGCTAGAGTGTGGTGTGATTTGGCTTCGTCCTGATAGGGACTGTGTTTTCTATGTCGGCTTGTCGCCGGGAAAAAGTGATCTCAGTATTGGTGGGGAAAGTGATAGTCGTCTAGACCTATCGTGTATGCTTTACCCCAGTGTTTATTCGTATTGCCAAGGAATGGCATTTTCATATTTCTGATACCAAGGTAATAATAGACACTCTTATGAACTCTCGTACGAAGCCACCATTTTCGATAGGTACGATTTGAATGTCTAAGAGAATATATTTGACTCGATGAAAACGACTTCGATTCCTAGCAGCACTATATCCTGTAGATTGCAGTCAATTGTTCATGATCAAATCTACAGAGCAATGAAATGTTTAATAAATGACTAACTTTAGGACAGATTCATTATCTGTATCCAAACGTGAGTGACAGCTCACGAGTGAAGCCATCTTGGAACCAAAACATGTAGTGACTTTCAAGAAGAGAAAAGGGATGCCCGTATTATCGCTTGTTTAGTCCAGAGATCACTGCTACACATGAGAACCCGTTATTAGCGGTTCAATATTATTATATGGAAAAATATGTGCTGAACATTATGTTGGAGAATCGTCGCTAAACGAGATTAGGTTTAGAAGCCATCTGAAATATTATTTATAAGCTGACGTGCTCAGTCAGTGAAGTCAGATGATATATATGTATGGGCGATACTGAGTGCTTGGCTACTGACAGTCCATTATAATATTATCCTACATGAGTGCCCATGTAACATAACATTGCAAGACCAGTTATCCACTGTACCATGATGTATTATGCCAACCTGTGATTTGTCACTATCTGTGCTGTCGAGTGTGTACGTCCAATTAAACTTTAGAAAAGGTACACAGTCGTTGGTGTCGATGACTTCCAGCCATACATGAGTGTGAGAAAAGAACATTTGTCAACACCACGAACCCTTATTATCATTCGCACATTATACACTCAATCCATGTCTACACACCACTGCGTAGGTCAAGTTGACATTCCATACACTACAGTGGAGCAAACAACACCATAGAGATCTTATCAACTGATGATGATGATGATGATGTCTGCTTCCATCCACTTATATTTATCTTTTGGTGGATATCACTAACGGGAATAAAATAACGACTTTATCAGCCAAGTCCATGTTGCCCCTTCAAATCATGACGTCAGAAACTACTCAACTAGGTTACCCGTGCGTCCCAAAGCAACACACATTGCTTTGTGCACGTCAGTGCGCGAATCATTCGACCGCACAAATAATATAACTATATCAAGACTGGTGCGTACATTTGGCAGGACCGAAGACTACCCCCTTAGGTAATAAATGTACGTAACACTATGTCAACTTCTTGTACCTTGGGTATTCCAGAACAATAAGACTGCCTTGACATTTGAGCTTAAGATTCTTATTTTTGTGTTGAACATGGTTTATTTGGGTTTCCATACACAGTATTTTCCCTGTAACCGTAAGCTCTTTTCCACAGTACAGTTGTGACATATCTTTAAAACTCGACATTTATACGGCATCTTAAGGACATACGCAAATATAGAGATGCAGTTTTGTTTTTGTGAATGATTTGTAACTCTCAGCAAGAGTTACATCTTACATTAGCCATTGCGATGACATTAATGATAACGATAGAGATGACAGAGAAAGTTGCGGCAATTATGGACACATTTGAAGAAAATCTGGCTAATAACTGTGAACGAACGAAATCTTTATTTTATCAAGGTAAAGGAATATGTATTATTGCCGTTTAATATTTCTGCCCTCCAATAATACAATTCTATACATGATTTCAAATAACTACATGTTTAACTTTAACAGTAAGTAATTAATATTAACATTCTTCGTCTTCAATTACTACACCTGGTGGGGTAGCGATCATGTCTCTCCACAACTGTCTCTGTCTCCAGCACTATTTATCAACTAGTGTAAAAGCCCGTCATAAGAAGGGAATTAAATTCAAAAGCACCAATACCTAACGGTAATTTTACTTATTCAAAAGTATTTTTTAAAACCACTGTGCATCACCACAGTACACGAACTACGTAGCAGCAGCGAGGATCCCAATGTGTGTATACGGGATCACACATTCTATAAATATATTTTTGTGCACACCGTCATTTGCGCACTTTTCTTTGGTAAGTGTTACTATTTTCTGGAGAGTATATATAAGGGAAACAACACAATTAATGTCTAACTTTCAATCAAAGTTGCATCCCTTAGCGTTAGTGACAGAAAAAGCTTGGATTTTATATATATTGATTATATTGTTGACTTATTTCTATGTCATGATGTCAAACTGTTCATTATCTGATCTCTTTGTCTTCCTCAACCTATTTTTATTTTTATCTTTCCTATTCTTACGATGTACAGTATACCATCTTTCCTCTTCGTTTCATAACATGCCCAAAGAAAGCGAAAATTTTCGCCTGCAGCTGCATTCTTTTTCACAGCGTCCCGTTTCTATAGTGGGTGACCCTTAATGTCTATAGTTTTTGTGTTTCTTGGTCAATTGCTATCATTTTTGGAATTTATATAAATAAATGAATGGTGAATCTGATGATATAAAATTTGTTTGTGTACATATTAGATGTGATAGGAAGAGAGGAAAGGAAAGATGAAAAAAACGAAAAAAAAAATTTAAAATAATAAAAAAATATTTTTTTTTTAATTTTAAAATTAAAAAAAAAATTTAAAAAAATAACCAGCAAACGAAGGGTCCATATCCCTTGCATCTCAATGAAAGTCATTTGACCAATAGACCAATACAAATCAAATGACGATCTTTTCGTTACACCCATCATCAGTAGCAAAGCAACAAACGCTCTCGTCAGCTGTGACATTCGGCCGAAATTCTAAATCTTTCCGATATTCCTAGTCCTAACCCCTAACATTATACATACTTGAAAGGCCATTTTACTTTCGTTTCCATCTCAGCCATCAAACATATTCTGAGAAACGATATCAGCGCTTATAAAGACAAAAATCTTATCCCCACCGCATGGCGTCAGAATCCAATAAAATTAGAGCAAAATGGCTGCATGTTGATGCCGATTCATTTCAATTTAAAAAATTTACAAAAAATAAATGCGGATACACCCATCGCTTTTTTAAGATCGGAAACGGAAGCTAGCTCTCTTGAAAATAACATTAGAACTTAACATCCGGGGCGGAAATCACGTGTACACAAGTCCTCATGCTAGAAACGATGAAATCCGTAAGGCGACACACGGTGCCTCCAGCTGTCAGAACAATGTTTTTTTTGGCGACACATGTCGCCCGCAGCGTGCTAAAGTTAGCCTAATATCAGGAATAACCTTCCTTTGCGCATAAGGACTCTTTCGGGACATCCTTGGTACTATTTTTAAGCTGTTTATGGTATTTTTAACATTCGTCTGTAAAACCTCATCTCTGTGGCCTCTATTAATATTGCATTCACTAATGAAACGCATGCAGACATACACACAAGGGGAGGGGAGAAAAAAATCTATATAGCGAGAGAGAGAGGGGTCGAGAGAGAGGTGAAGCAATGAAGTAATTACGTATTTAAAATCAAAGTTAAATCTTTAACATTTAAAAGTAAATTCTCATGAAAACATTGCATGAACTAAAGAAATATTCAAACAAATTAAAAGGGGAACCCGATGCCTGTAAACAGTAAATGAATGAATATTACGTGCCTGAAACATACCTTTATGTGTGTAATATTTATTTATTTACAGTTTACAACCTCGGGTTTCCCCTCTTTATTTCATGACGAGTTCATGAAACAAACCTTTATGTGTGTAATATTTATTTATTTACAGTTTACAGGCCTCGGGTTTCCCCTCTTTATTTATTTCAATACGAATTCATGAAACAAACTTTTATGTGTGTAATATTTATTCAGGAACTTAAAAAAAAACAGATTTGTAAGTTATGTGAATTTTCAAGCTGTCGTGACTTTAAACAAGTGAACCTAGGTGTATTTTTAATATGGTGCAGTTTTTAGTTTTGACAGATCTCGGTAAACGAATTCACGATCAAGCACCTGCATAACTGAAGCAACAACGAAAGAAGTCAGTTCAAAGTTTTGCGAGATTCAATGACGGTGATAGTGGTTAGGGTGATAATGATGATAATACAAGAGATATGTGAAGGATGAAGCCGCAAAAAGGAAGAGGAGAATATTGAGGAGATGAACAAGTAAAGAGAAGAGTGAAAGATTATTAGAAAGAAATGGAAGCACGAATAAAAATCAATAATGCAAAGAAAAGGCAAAGAAATATTGGGCATACAGAATAAAATACATGGACGGGAAAGAAAAATATACCTCAAAGAAAATAAAAGAATAAGCATGAAAAAGAAAGGAAGGACAAATATGGAAGAAAAGGAATAATATATGTAGAAGGGAAAAAGAAAACAAAACAGAGGGAAGAAAAGGAAGAAGCACAAACAAGAAAATTGAAATATGGAAGACAAAAGATCTGTGGATGAGAAAACGAAAAGGCACGAAAAGAGAATGGCAAACAGAAAAGAACAGAACAAATCTAGAATGAATAGAAGTATTGAGCAGAAAGACGAAGAGAAAGAGGTACTGGAGAGAGAGAGAAGAAGAAGAAGGAAATGAGGTATTGAAGAGAAAGAAGAAGAGGGAGATGTATTGAGGAGAAAGGTGACGAAGAAGAAGAAGAGTTATTGAGGAGAGTGAAAATGACTAGGTATTGAGGAGAGAGAAGAAGAGAGGAAGAAGTATTGAAAAAACAGAAGATGAACAATAAGAGGAAGAGGTATTGCGGAGAAAGACAAAGAGAGTGGAAGGTATTGAAGAGACAGAAGAGAAGGAAATGTAATGAGGAGAAAAAAAGAACAGGAAGAGGTACTGACGAAAATTAAAAAGATGAAGAAGTATTAATGACAAAGAAGAAGAGAGGAAAAGTTATGAGGAGACAGATGACGAAGAAGAAGAGGAAGAGGTACTGAGGAAAAAAGAAGAAGAAGAGGAAGAGGTACTGAGGAAAAAAGAAGAAGAAGAGGTACTGAGGAAAAAAGAAGAAGAAGAGGTACTGAGGAAAAAAGAAGAAGAGCACTGAGGAAAAAAAGAAGAAGAAGAGGTAGGAAAAAAAGAAAAAAAAAGAGGAAGAGGTACTGAGGAAAAAAGAAGAAGAAGAGGAAGAGGTACTGAGGAAAAAAGAAGAAGAAGAGGTACTGAGGAAAAAAGAAGAAGAAGAGGTACTGAGGAAAAAAGAAGAAGAAGAGGTACTGAGGAAAAAAGAAGAAGAGCACTGAGGAAAAAAGAAGAAGAAGAGGTACTGAGGAAAAAAGAAGAAGAGCACTGAGGAAAAAAGAAGAAGAAGGGGTACTGAGGAAAAAAGAAGAAGAGCACTGAGGAAAAAAGAAGAAGAAGAGGTACTGAGGAAAAAAGAAGAAGAAGAGGTACTGAGGAAAAAAGAAGAAGAGCACTGAGGAAAAAAGAAGAAGAAGGGGTACTGAGGAAAAAAGAAGAAGAGCACTGAGGAAGAAAGAAGAAGAAGGGGTACTGAGGAAAAAAGAAGAAGAGCACTGAGGAAAAAAGAAGAAGAAGAGGTACTGAGGAAAAAAGAAGAAGAAGAGGTACTGAGGAAAAAAGAAGAAGAGCACTGAGGAAAAAAGAAGAAGAAGAGGTACTGAGGAAAAAAGAAGAAGAAGAGGTACTGAGGAAAAAAGAAGAAGAGCACTGAGGAAAAAAGAAGAAGAAGAGGTACTGAGGAAAAAAGAAGAAGAGCACTGAGGAAAAAAGAAGAAGAAGGGGTACTGAGGAAAAAAGAAGAAGAGCACTGAGGAAAAAAGAAGAAGAAGAGGTACTGAGGAAAAAAGAAGAAGAAGAGGTACTGAGGAAAAAAGAAGAAGAGCACTGAGGAAAAAAGAAGAAGAAGAAGAGGTACTGAGGAAAAAAGAAGAAGAAGGGGTACTGAGGAAAAAAGAAGAAGAAGAAGAGGTACTGAGGAAAAAAGAAGAAGAGCACTGAGGAAAAAAGAAGAAGAAGGGGTACTGAGGAAAAAAGAAGAAGAGTACTGAGGAAAAAAGAAGAAGAAGAAGAGGTACTGAGGAAAAAAGAAGAAGAAGGGGTACTGAGGAAAAAAGAAGAAGAAGAGGTACTGAGGAAAAAAGAAGAAGAAGAGGTACTGAGGAAAAAAGAAGAAGAAGAAGAGGTACTGAGGAAAAAAGAAGAAGAAGGGGTACTGAGGAAAAAAGAAGAAGAAGAGGTACTGAGGAAAAAAGAAGAAGAGTACTGAGGAAAAAAGAAGAAGAAGAAGAGGTACTGAGGAAAAAAGAAGAAGAGTACTGAGGAAAAAAGAGAAGAAGAGGAAGAGGTAAGAAGAGGAAGGAAAAAAAAGAAGAAGGGGTACTGAGGAAAAAAGAAGAAGAAGAAGAGGAAGAGGTACTGAGGTTGGGAAAAAAGAAGAAGAGAAAAAAAGAAGAAGAGTACTGAGGAAAAAAGAAGAAGAAGAAGAGGTACTGAGGAAAAAAGAAGAAGAAGGGGTACTGAGGAAAAAAGAAGAAGAAGAGGAAGAGGTACTGAGGAAAAAAGAAGAAGAGTACTGAGGAAAAAAGAAGAAGAAGAAGAGGTACTGAGGAAAAAAGAAGAAGAAGAGGTACTGAGGAAAAAAGAAGAAGAAGAGGTACTGAGGAAAAAAGAAGAAGAAGAGGTACTGAGGAAAAAAGAAGAAGAAGAAGAGGTACTGAGGAAAAAAGAAGAAGAAGGGGTATTGAGGAAAAAAGAAGAAGAAGAGGAAGAGGTACTGAGGAAAAAAGAAGAAGAGTACTGAGGAAAAAAGAAGAAGAAGAAGAGGTACTGAGGAAAAAAGAAGAAGAAGGGGTACTGAGGAAAAAAGAAGAAGAAGAGGAAGAGGTACTGAGGAAAAAAGAAGAAGAGTACTGAGGAAAAAAGAAGAAGAAGAAGAGGTACTGAGGAAAAAAGAAGAAGAAGGGGTACTGAGGAAAAAAGAAGAAGAAGAGGTACTGAGGAAAAAAGAAGAAGAGTACTGAGGAAAAAAGAAGAAGAAGAAGAGGTACTGAGGAAAAAAGAAGAAGAAGAGGTACTGAGGAAAAAAAAAGAAGAAGAGGAAGAGGTACTGAGGAAAAAAGAAGAAGAGTACTGAGGAAAAAAGAAGAAGAAGAGGTACTGAGGAAAAAAGAAGAAGAAGGGGTACTGAGGAAAAAAGAAGAAGAAGAGGAAGAGGTACTGAGGAAATAGAAGAAAAAGAGGTACTGCGGAAAAAAGAAGAAGAAGAGGTACTGAGGAAAAAAGAAGAAGAAGAAGAGGTACTGAGGAAAAAATAAGAAGAAGGGGTACTGAGGAAAAAAGAAGAAGAAGAGGAAGAGGTACTGAGGAAATAGAAGAAAAAGAGGTACTGAGGAAAAAAGAAGAAGAAGAGGTACTGAGGAAAAAAGAAGAAGAAGAAGAGGTACTGAGGAAAAAAGAAGAAGAAGGGGTACTGAGGAAAAAAGAAGAAGAAGAGGAAGAGGTACTGAGGAAATAGAAGAAAAAGAGGTACTGAGGAAAAAAGAAGAAGAAGAGGTACTGAGGAAAAAAGAAGAAGAAGAAGAGGTACTGAGGAAAAAAGAAGAAGAAGAAGAGGTACTGAGGAAAAAAGAAGAAGAAGAGATACTGAGGAAAAAAGAAGAGGAAGAGGTACTGAGGAAAAAAGAAGAAGAAGAGGAAGAGGTACTGAGGAAAAAAGAAGAAGAAGAAGAGGTACTGAGGAAAAAAAGAAGAGGTATTGATGAGATATAAAATGAGAAAGAAATACTGAGGAGAAAGAAGAAAAAGAACTAGAGATAGAGAAAGACGTACTGAAAAGAAAGAATTATGAGAAAAATATAGGAGAAAGGGGAGAAGAATTAATAGGTAGAAGATGACTTAGAAGGAAGCTCTTGCAGAGAAGGAAGAGAAGAAGAATGAGAAGAAATAAAGAAGGAAGATATGCAGACGAAGGAAAAAGAATAGAAAAGCACTAGTAAGAAAATAACAATCCACAACAGGCCAATCACATGTTTGTCTTAAACAAATGATTACAAATGTAATCATCTTGTAATCAAATGATTACAAGAATGAACAGAGAGGCATGGTGCTCGCTGGTAAACCTCGACGCCCAGAGGTAGAAGAGAAATGACTAAGAAGTAGAAACTGAAAAAAAGACAAATGACAGATGAAATATTAGTCACATGCAGGACTAAAAAGAGGGTTTTAAAAACTTACAGTCCGGGCAAGGAGGTCCAACGATTACATCAACTTTATGTTTCTGTAAAGTAACGGATTCTCCCAAAGCCGTCTTTTCATCACATCCTCCAGAATCCCGCCAAATAGTGTCCACAGACACATCCTCCAAGAAGACGTTTGACATCGTTTCGTTGGACCGGATCCAGGCTTCAGTCTCTTTAATGGCGGCCTGAACTGCGTTTTGCAAATCGCGAGAAAATCCCTTTTTGTAGCTGTTGAAGATGTCGTTAATCTCGCTCCTGTTGGAAAGCGCAGGTACTAGTAGGCCCAACTTGTGAGTTGTGATTGCTAAGCTGTTGTCCGTGTCGATGATAATAACGGTAATTACAACGAAGTTAAGAGCGGTGATAAGATTGAATCTGTGAGGGAGTGACCGAGTCTGCGGTGATGACTTCATGTTGAAGAGCCCAGAAAGCTAACTCTATCAAAATAATTATTGTCTATTACGTATTTGCCGTCAGCTGAACTTGCTCAGAATTCTATATGTACGATTAAAAAGGATAGCATATCCAAATACTTTGATGATCTTTGCTACTTCATACACTACGAATAAACATTTTCTATAAAAAGTATATTGCTTTTTAAAAAAAATTATACGAAATAATTAAACGTAATAATAAAACTATCGAATTACCTTCGAAACAGTGACGTTATAGAGTGAGGGGGCTTCCGCGTACAAGCTTCTGTTCTCTCTCCCCCCTGTAATTGTTTTTGCTTTTAGTAGACACAGACTTTTTGTTTAGCGCTTACAAACATTAGAGTACAAACTTAAAGTATGTTTATTCGCCTTTCAACCAATAGAAAATAGTATAACAAAATAAGTGATGGAGGAAAAGGCTGCTTTCAAGACTGAAGCCCCATGTTGGCGCCCCTTCACTCGAATAGCCCGCCCCGACAAAAAGTTCCTACTTCCGCCACTGATTCGAAGTATCACTGATGTGTTTTGTACATGGCTATGAAGTGGGAGTCGAGGAGTCGGTAGTTTTTTTTAGTGGAGTCGGTAAAATATGTCCCACTATGACTCCGACTTTTATGCCACGTGACTAGTAAAAAAATGTAGTCAGGTAGCCTATCGGATTCGGACTTCTAAGTCTTCAGGATTCGGAGTTGGAAATATTTGTGGCCGACTCCACAACCCTGGATTAGTAAACTATAATCTGAGGTGATAAAGAAAGACAAGGACTTTTTCTTCCTCGGACAGTAAGAGGCGACTGATATAAAGTAGTGAATGGGTCTTGAAACCTCATCATGTAACACAAATAGCTACGGAAACTACCACAGCAAGAGCTGAATGCTTTGGTGCAAGCTTCTTTAGGACCAACTGCAGTGGGAAATCTCAGTGGAACAGTAAGGAAATTTAGACGAGAGGAAATGTTTCTTGAACTCTTCAGTGGGACCGAAGACGCAGCAAAAGAGATGGATGCAGTCAGGGACTCTTAGCTTGACTGCTTGCATCAGGGTCAGCGAACAAGAGCTAATCAAGACCCAACTCCACCTCCAAGTGGTGGTCCTGGAAACAGGTTGCATCACTGCAGTCTGGCCGAGAGAGTAGGGATCGAAGAGGGAAGGCAAACCCGGTCCCAAAAAAATGCCGTGCGGAAGTCGGATGTGTGGGGCCGAAAGGCGCAAATATCGCAGCTTCGCTGTCAACGGCGACACAACGCAACCAACGTCCTTTTCAGGACGAACGAGGAAGAAGAAGATGAAGAACTCTTCAGTGCTACTTCTTCTTTCTTCTTCAAGTACCACGCATAGTGGCGTAAGAGATCATGTCTCTCTACAACTTCCTGTCTCCAGTACAATTTATCAATTCTACTGTTGACTTCTTTCCATGCCACGATGTCAAACTATCCAGTATTTGCTCTCTTTGTCTTCCCTTATCTCTTTTTCCTTCAATCTGACCTGTTGTTACGATATAATCCAGCTTTCCTCTTCTCATAACATGCCCCAAAAAGTGGATTGCTTCTTTCTAACTTGTCAAATAAGTGTCCTTTGCGCATTGCCCTCTTTCAGGACATCCTCATTACACTTTTTGGCTGTCCGTGGTATTTTTAACATTCTTCAGTAAAACCACATCTCTGTGGCGTCTAGTGCTTTCTCTACTTGTTTACTAAATGTAAACAATTAAAAAACAGTTCTACTAGAAAGAAAGAAAAAATACGCAAAATTAATAACATGAAACAGCAGACTTATTAAACCAAGCACGCTTCTTTGTAAAATCAAAATAATTACATAGAATCGACAACGGGATACAGAGTTTTCAAAATTATGTATACATACTTGATTGCTAATAATTCAATTATCATTTGAGATAGAATTATGGCATTTTCACATTTAAAGTCACAAATGTTCAAAGTGTCAACGACCTGCACCAATGTATTGTTCACAGAGATGAACAACTGACTGCCGTTCTGTATTTTTACTAAATGAATAGTGAAACATGCAGTTTTAATTTGATGTCTCAGTGCCTTCATGGTGTGCTTTTGATATGAGCACAACCTTCTAATAAAATAAAAAAAAAATAAAAAACTCCACTATTAATAATCTAATGGCATTATTCATTTGTATTTAGCATTATTCTGCTCTATTCTTGCAAAATAGCAAAATTCTATGTTAAGTTATGTTTGAGTTATATGCATTCCAAGTTTGTAAACATAACTTTGAAACACCCAGTACATTAACACGAATACGTTGAATGACAGGCAGAATCCATACAATTTGAAAACGTGTTCGACTGTTTTCTCGAATTTATGTAAACAAACGGTACATATTACTACAGTTACAGTGCAGTTTTCTATAAATCAGGAAAAAGCTTTTCAGTGACGGAAATAAACTTTGGCAAGTCGTAAAATAATAATTTATAGAAGGATAAAGCTTGACTTACAGTTTTGAGCTTTAAACTAGATCAATCAATCAATCAATCAAACCCTTTAGCTCTCCAAGGGGGACATAAGACGCATCAAAAATTGAGGATTGCAGTAAGCGACCCATAGCTTGACTGCTTGCGTCAGGGTCAGCGAGCCAGAGCTGACCAAGACCCTACTCCACCTCCAAGTGGTGGTCCTGGAAACAGGCTGCATTACTGCAGTCTGACTGAGAGAGTAGGGATCGAAGAGGGAAGGCAAACCCGGCCTTAAAAAATGCCGTACTGAAGTCGGATTTGTCGGCCGAAAGGCGCAAATATCGCAGCCTCGCTGTAAACGGACACAACGAAACCAACGTCCTTTTCAGGACGAACGAAGAAGGAAGAAACTCCCAAGGAGTATATGCCTTCAACAAACACATGCCAAGTCTTCCGACCGCGCGCCATTAGCTCAACGTTTTTTTTAATGTTTTCTTCATCATTTTCATTTGTATCACCAGCTCTCTTCTCCATGTGTTCTTCCGTCTACCCCTACCTCTCTTACCCTGGGGATTCCAGAACAAGGACTGCCTTGTAATGCTATAAACAGGTTTCCTCAATGTGTGTCTCATCCATCGCCAGCGTCTTCTTCTCATCTCTTGTTCCACTAGCACTTATCTGGTTCTTGTCATCAGTTCCCTGTTGGTGATCTTGTCATCAGTTCCCTGTTGGTGATCTTGTCATCAGTTCCCTGTTGGTGATCTTGTCATCAGTTCCCTGTTGGTGATCTTGTCATCAGTTCCCTGTTGGTGATCTTGTCATCAGTTCCCTGTTGGTGATCTTCTCAGACCATCTCATTCTTGCTATTCTACGCAAGCCGTTATTTACGAAAGATAGTACCTTCTTGGTAGTTATCTTTGTTGTTCTCCGTATTTCAGAGCCATATGATAGGAAACTCTATACAGAGCGATACAACAGGAGGCAATCTGATCATCAGAAGGAGTTCCCCCCCCCTCCCCGTCGAACAAGTGTTTCGGCCCTGTATACAATAGTATTGACTTGACATTTAAGCTGAAATTCTTATTTTTTTATGTAGGATTTAAATATTTTTTTCATTCCCATATATTTCCCAATGCATTGAAAGCGCCTCTGCTTTTTGTATCATTATCTTGACATCATTGCATGTACCTCCGACTCTGTCTACCCCGCTGCCAAAACATTAATACGACTCTACATCCTTTTGAGCTAAGATTTTTCTACCCAAAAAAATTGGAACTAGTGCTGGAAATTCCAAAGACGTTAGATGTCTCCAGAGAAGTTCAATAAACTTTCAGTTGTCTCTAACGTTAGATAAATTTTGTTTCCTGGTATGTTGATGGAGTTTAAAATTGTTGCTTTCTTCCTGATCATGTGACCTTGCGCTTCTTATAAAGCATGAGCTAAAACTGGTCATCTTGCTGGAAAATTGCACCAAGCATTCGCATGTTATTGCTGTTGTGGTTTCTGTAAACAATTTGTTTTGTTCTTTAGCAAAGCACAGAAAATGGCTTTACATTTTTTTAAAGCCTGTTATGATTTAGACTTAAGATTAAAATCAAAAAGAAAAGCTACAACGACTTCCGAATTCCCGAATCCGACAAATAAGAAGTTCGCACTTATGATACTCTCTGAAAACTACGAAAATAAACTCAACCACAAATCACAATAAAATTGTACATTACCAAAACAAGAATTAACATATAACTACCAAGTCAAATAGAACGATATAAAGGACGAATAAAAACAATCAAAAATGATTTTCACCACACAGTTTCAGTACGAGAAGTAAGATAAACTATCAAAATAAAGATAAATCAACAAAGGTCCAGTAGATTCATTTAAGTTAATTTCAATTAACAAAAAAGATAGAAAACAAAACAGTAATACAAACCCCCCAAAACACGACAGGGTAAAGAGAGATAAAAACTACTGGGTAAAGAGAGATAAACCTATGAACACAGAAGGGAGTACACCGTGGACACTAAATACATTAGGCGACGCCATAACAAACGACAGAGAAATTACAGCATAGAAGAACCAAACGAAAACAAGAAACAACCAAAATAATATGCTATATAGAATTAAGAACAATATATACCAAATTACAACCAACGTTGGCTCAAGCCATGAATTCTACGAGTAAGATTAACACGTTTTCTTGTGCATCTACACACAAAAAAACGCAAAATAAAACCATAACTACAAAAATTCATGATAAACTTGTGTATAATTGTTTCATTATCCATTCTTGGTTTCCTAATTATTTTATAATATTGTCCTAATTATTTATATACCTTAAACTATATGGTATTATACGTATTTGTTCAGCTCTTTCTATTAACCGTTACATTTAAAACCAGTCTCGGGTTAGGATGTCCTGTTTTAATTACTCTAGCTTGAAAACGGATAAACGATATGGATTCAATGCTTCAGTAGGAAATGCAAATTTTAAAATGAGAATTCGACACATATTTTAAAAAAGACACTTCTTGGACACTTGGCAAAACAGAACCGTAACGATCCATAGACAGGTAGGTGAGGGGAAATCCTAACACACATGTTGAGCAATGGTTCGGTTGAAATGAAGAACAGTTGGCCGTCTGTTTGATATAGCCTTAAAACAATATTCAGAGACGCAGTAGAAACGGGTAGGAGTTAGGATTAGGTTTAGATATCCGAAACCTAACCCTAAACCGTAGCTTTAATCTTAACCCTAACGACGTTAGAGAATTATTAAGATTCTTCTTCTTCATAGTTCGTCCTCAGACTTTCACATTAATGACTCTAATAAAGGCAGTAGTCACCTGGAGGTTTCTGGCATCTCCAGTTTTTCGTGGAGAGAAGTGGGTTGTTGCCATATGCTACTCCGTTCACTGTGGTGTGTTGGGCAGCACTGCATCAGATGTTAGACTGTCATGAGGCTGATACCACATGTGCAGAGATCTGTTGTAACAATCCTATACTTGTGGTATGGATGTTACCTCAACTTGTTATGTCCACTTACTAAGATGACATCAAAGAACGCGGCAGACTATTGTTCATTTCAACCCAATGGTTCAGAAAGCGCGATTGAAACGTTACTTCCTATTTTTCAATTTGAATATCCTCACTTCTATTCTTTAGAAATACATAAAACAAATGACAAATTAATATGTATCAACTGCCATTTGATAAATACGTGTTATGGTTTTATTACTAGAAGCCACAAAAACAAAATAAAATCTAAAATTTCAAATAAACTGAATTTACAAGAGAGAGCAACATTTGCTGCCGACTACGAAATCAGGAGTTGAACAAAGCGTATCTCACGCTGAGTTGTACTGTCAATATCGACTTAGTATATTATACAATAAAACAACAGTTAAATCCATTTATTTTTACACTACTTTCATATAAATTAGGAGTATCGAAGTGAATAAGTACTAAATTTAAAATAGGTAATTACTTTTCAATTACCCTGTTATTTTAAAACAGATCAATGATATGAATCCAACGGTCTACAAGGTAACGCGAATAGTAATATAAGAATTTGACACTTCTTTTTTTAGTGACACTACTGGCAAAACAGGTTGAAATGAAGACGAGTGGGATGTGTGTTCGATACGGCCTTATAAAAGAATGCAGAGACGCAGTAATAAGGGGTAAGGGTAAGAATTACTAATCCTAAACCCTAACCTTAATCCTAACTTTGACGACGGTGGCGACTTACAAGGATGACATCGAAGAACACTTCCAACTGTTCTTCATTTCAACCGCAAAACAGAACCATTAGAATCCATAGAAGGATGCGTTAGGAAAAATCCTAGCACACACGGGTTAAGGAGTTACTCTATACCACCACCTGTTGAAACAGAACATATCATCTCGGCAATCTTCCATGTCCTGCAGGTGAACACAAACAATCAATTCCGAGCGAAATATCATACGCTTTTGACATCTCCAGGCCACGCCAACTTTGTCACATGCAGTTGTTATCGCTCTTAACTTATCCGTTGAGTACTGTTCATAATAGATAAGAAAAAAAACCCAGTGCTAATAGCGCACAACTGCTACATCCGCCTTTTTTATTACTTCCCTTTTTATTCTACAGGGTGTCCGCTTTGTTTCCGCTGCTTATACATAGTAGGTCAAGATGGAGTCGATTACTGGTTCCCTACCAGTACTGTGCTGCCACCTGGTGTTCTGGAATGCCGTTTTTTGTTTGTATGTTTTTTAAAGATGTTTTTGCAACCACCTCGTCTATTTTCTTTAGATAATAAAGGAAACATGAGTCCTGTGAGTAATAGGATTCAACACCACTTAGTGTTTAAAACCAAATTGTTATTTGTAACTCTTCCTAACCAGTGATGACGTTCATGTCAACCAGTACCTCTACCTCACCACTGATGACCTTCAATAAGTAACACTACCTTACTACTGACGACCTTCAATAAGAAACATTACTTAACCACTAATGACATTCAGTCAGTAACACTACCTAACCGCTTATGACTTCTTCGTCGTTTGCTCTCAAATAACCACATACCTCCTCTTATACAGCTGGCGGACTGTCTCAGGTTTCTATCGTCTGCATGTAGTTTCTCCCTCAACTGGGTTTCAGAAGGCCATGCAGCCACTCTACCTTCTCATGGAGGCGACAGATTTTAGAATACATGTTCTACAGGTTGTTTGTCCTCCACACATGGGCCCACATCTGTCTGTCCGATTTTCAGTTTGTTACAGGTCTTCTAAAAAAAACAGATCCAGCTCTCCTGTACTGTGCCATCAAGGTTTTTCAGTGTCTTTTTATCATTTTCATGTCCTCCGCCAGCTCTCTTCTCCAAAGTTTCTGATAACCCTTTACTTCACTTCCCTGGGATTTCCAAAAATGGACTGCCTTGTATTGCTATCAACTGGTTTTCTTAATGTATGTCCTATTCAACGTTAGCATTCTCTTCTCAAATGTTTTTCTACTAGTGTTTGTCTGGTTCTTTTTATTACATCTGACCATTTAATACGGGGAGGCTACAAAGGCAGTCTTGTCTGAATATGTATGGTATGAATGTAACATTTAAATTTATTTATTGATTTGTTTATTATGTCCATACTACGTTTCTCATCCATTGGGTAGGATTGATTGTACATTTGTAGTGACCAACTTAATTTCAAAATTAGAATCAGTGCTTTACGGCAGTTCAGTAGAGCCTCTCTTATACGGCGAGGGTTAGGATCCAGACACTCGCTGAAAAGCAGAAATCGCCGAAAAGCGGGACATAGCCATTTTTGTTTGAACTTGCAAATGCATAAAAATCATAATAACATGTTTATACTATCATATATATAGTTCGCAATAGAGTTAGGCCTGAAAAAAACGATAAGAAAGTAAAATGAATATACAATATTTAAAGCAAGAGGTTTACGATTCCCTATTTTATCACTGCTACACATAGATGCTATTGTTATTAATAATAAAAATATATATATATAATAACTTTAAAACGTTTGAAGGTTTGAAAAATTTCCAGAATAAAGAGACACACTAGGCGCACAAATGCTGTAAACAGACTGAATTGCCGTCAATAAAATGGTGCACGAAGGCATTCTCCGATTCAGCTGATGAGCGCATCATGCTGAAAAACACCGAAAGAGCAGAACAAGCGCTAAACATAATGAAGATGTACGCGTATATAATTGAATACCGCCGTATTAGCGGAACATTAAAAAAAAAAAAAACGGGGCCCTACTGTATCTGCGTTGGGACTACCTTAAACTGTTTAGCTTTTTTTTTGTGTGCATACAGTAACAACAGTGACAACAGTAACAACAGTAACGGTTTATCACTAACACTGTTTTACTCCTTTGATTGATTTATGATTTTGAGTCATAACGGAATATTAATCTGTCGCAACAGTTGTCACTACTGTCGAACGAAATTTATCTTGGGATCAAATACACAGTTTTAAGTTCAAGAACCAAATGTAATGCTTACAAGAAATTTGGATGTTGCTAAACCTGTGTAAAACAAATGAATAACTAGTTACCAGGCTTCTTGGATGTCCTAGTTGCTTCAAGAAACATTTAAATAAATACAGAGGGAAACCCCAGGAATGTAAACAGTAAATATATGTTACACATATAAAGGTATGTGTGAAGCACTCGTGAGAAATAAAAGAGTAGAAAACTAGACAACCGTAAAACAACAGAATTGAGAGGCTTACCAGATAATCGAACACAAGACCTTCCGAGCGGCAAACCCGCCTTGCTCCGGAGACGAATGACACTATCCTATTATATATATATATATATATATATATATATATATATATATATATATATATATATATATATATAAAGCAAAAGAGAGGTTGGTAAGAAAGTCTTATAGTGCTATTTTTTTGTCTTTGTCTCTTAGAGGCCAAGAAGAAATTACACTTGGCACTGTTATACAAATCGCATTTTTCTTTTGGTTGCAGCGTTCACAAATTTATATTATATGCGAAAGATATGGCGAATTAATGATTAATGATAACTGACCCTTGTATGCAATACAATACAAAAAAAAAAAAAAAAAAAATCAACTGGAGATTGAACCTTAGACCACCGGCCAGTGCGCTAACCACTGAGGTACCGCCGCTCCGCAATAAATTATATTTGCATTTATTTTCTGTACTTAATGCATTAATTAATAACAGTAAAAAATATGGTCCTTAAAACTTGTTATTTTTCCCCCTTTACTAATTTTTAACAGAGCAACAACTCTGTAATGATAACTATCCTCTGTTTTTGAGCTACATTATGGAAGCGAAAAATATCTACAGACAATGACAACATAACATTATAAACTCCGCTGTTCAGTAACACGGCTTCCTGTCAAACGCATGTCAAAACAGCTAAACACACGCCAAGCAAATATGAGTTCAGTACACCAGCCGTTGTAATAGAAAACAAGAAAAAACTTCTGTCTATTGAAAAGGCTTCGTGTATGAAACATGTGCTCGGCTATCGTTACATTGACGTTTTTAACTATAACAGTAAGATAAGCTTTAAAGAAGTTTTTACTAAATCAAAAAATTTATTCTCTCCCACAAAAATAAAATGAAATTACTGAAAATACAAAAACAATAACAATACATCACCACTGTAGCATAAACTAATTCCATAAAAACTAAACTTATATTTACACAAAAATGCTTTACATCCTGTGTCTATCTTTCCACTCTTTTTCTACACAGACGAGCTAAAAAAAAAAAAACACACATTTTTATTAAAGCTGTCGACGTTGATAAAATGATGAACGCTGAACCCAGAACATACTCTCAATTTCTGATGGAAAGTTCACATCCTTTATCAATGCCAGAAATATTTAGACACGCAAATGAAATGTCGGAAAAGCATTAGACACAGGGAATATTGACCATAACTAGAGCTATGTCTTTCATTCCGGTGTCATCTATATAAGAAATCCACCCAGTTCCACGTACGCTTCTTTCAGAAGTAACATCTCTCACCCCACCTTTTTCTGAGTGGACACGCCGTTCTCCCCAATTCCAGCTTCCATATAAATCGACCAGTAAATCTTATTTTAAGGCGAGAAAGCGATATCCGCTTGAGACTTCGTGTATGTAGTTGATTGATTTTTGTTCCTCATCTATGGAATCTCAAATGAAAGGGTGCCTGGAAGTTTGACCTCTGCTGGTTTTTGTTGTTTTAACATAATGACTATATGCCAGTATGGTTTACCCTATGACCAGGCATTAGTTCACGAAAGCACCAATTTCCACCGGACTGGTTGATCTTGGCTTGTTAGTTCACACTAATTTGAGTGCGTCAAAACAAACATTCTGTTGAGGTTATTTTTTTCCCCTTGCACAACAAATATAAGGTGTTTCTAGTGTATGGAATTGTAATTCTTATTGTTGATTAGAATCGACTTCATTGCCTCCGGGCAAACCCATAGGTGCTCAGTCTCCCTCAGCAAATGTTGAAGTGAATGAAAGCTAATTGTTTCTGTAGCGTGCTGGTTTTCTACACGACCAAAGCACCTTCTCATACGTCCACCCCTGCTAATCTTACGTTTGATGCCAAAATACAGCAAGTCTAGTTTTGTTGATTCATCGGTTACATTACTACTGCCCGATTACATGGAATATTAGTAGTAGTAGTAATATTAGTCGTAGTATTAATAGTAGTAGTAATAATATCAGTAGTAGTAGTTGTTGTTACATTAGTAGTAATATTAGTAGTAGTAGTAATAGCAGTAGTAGCAGTAGTAGTAATAATAGCAGTAATAGTAATATTAGTAGTAGTAATAACAGTAGAAGTAATATTAGTAGTATTAATAGAAGTAGTAATAATATCAGTAGTAGTAGTTGTTGTTGTATTAGTAGTAATAGTAATGTTTGTAGTAGCAGTAGTAGTAGTAATAGCAGTAGTAGTAGTAATATTAGTAGTAGTGATATTAGTAGGAGTAGTAGTAATGTCAGTAGTAGCAGTAGTAGTAGTAATATTTGTAGTAGTAGTAGTAGTAATATCAGTAGTCGTAGTAGAATTACTACGCTGGCTTGGCCATGTCCGCCGCATGGAAGATGGTCGCATCCCGAAAGATATCTTCTACGGGCAATTAGCAGATGGCAAGAGAACAATTGGGCGACCACAGCTGAGGTTCAAAGATGTGTGCAAGAGAGATATGAGGGCACTGAACATAAATCCAGCAACGTGGGAGGATGAAGCTGCCGATTGCACCAAGTGGCGATGCTATTTACAGCGCCACCTCAGATTGGGCGAAAAGAAGCTCACACAACAAGCCGAAGAGAGGAGAAAACGTCGAAAATCAGGAAAATAAGCAGCTGAGGGCTGTCACCTCAGGGGCACATTCCCATAGTCAGTTATAACTGAAGGGCTATTATTATACTACTGGACAAAAGTTAAGGGCCGCCATTCTGTTTAGACAAGGTTTATATAATTCTTCCTTAGCAGGGTCGATTTTCCAAATGTCCGGTAGCTTGAAATCTCTCAAGAAGTCTCTGAAAGGTAGAGTGGGACACTGCTAAACGTCTTGCAACATGATGAACAGATTGACCATCCTGAATCCATGCCATGGCTCGACCACGGTCTACAGTGCTGAGACTTCTCCTTGGTGGCATGGCTAATGCAGTGATCATTTCGGGTTAAAGTGACCCAGTTTTTGGACATTTAAAAAAAATTAACCTAGTGCACACAGAAATGTATACACATTTCTCTGAGCTCAGTTTTAATGACATTTTCACTTGTCTTTTTTTTTTTTTTTTTCTTAACCAGCGGCACTTGGGCTTTCAGCCCTTCGGCCCAATGACATATCATTGCGAGGCTGGGGAACCTGAGGACTTTCCTTCCAACCCGGTCAGGAGCTTCGCTCCTTCCCATCCACAGAGGGTTTATCACAGGAGCCGTTCAGGCTATTCAGTCAAATTTCCGGCCGTAAACATTTCTTCAAACGCCGACGCCCGGGTTTGAACCATGAACACCTGGTCGCCAGTACAACACCGAAGCCATTACACCAGCGCGGCTCCCTTCACTTGTCTTTACAGTTTGCCAATCAATTATATAAACCTTGTCTAAACTGAATGGTAGCGCTTAACTTTTGTCCAGTAGCATATTACACTGACTAACAAAAAAAAACTTTTTTTTTCTTTCTCTAACATTTCTATGTTTTTCTGGTCAATTTTAATGCGCTGTTTTTAAATCTGCAAACCGTTTTTCTCTATCAGGTCGGGATCTCTAGAAATACGCAATTGAAGTTTTTTAACAACGCATACAGTATTACAACATCATTCGTACAAGAAGTATAACAGTTATGGAGGATTGAATTTCTTTGCAGTCGACTTTTTCCGTGAATGGGTTTTTCATGTTTTTTTACATCGCGATTCATCTAACAATAATCGGCAAGCATGGTCACACTCCACCGTCCTTGATAACGTGACTCCATTACGGCGATATCTTGATGGAATCGTTCTCCATGTTCATCGCTGACTTCGCCAAGGTTGTCAGGGAAAAAGTCAAGATGCGAATCGAGCAAATGGATTTTGAGGGACATGATAAAGCCCATAATTCTGTATGCATCTATGCACTGCTTAACAATATGCAACATAGTCAACAGATTTGTGATTTCCCAGAAAGTTATCGACGATCGATTTGAATGCCATCCATGCGCGAAGTTCACTACCATGTAACAAGTTCTCGAATTGTTTGTCTGCAATAACTTTCCTAATCTGAGGTCCTACAAAGATACCTTCCTTTATCTTTGCATCGCTAACTTGCGGAAACTTTTCTCGAAGATAAGTGAAAGCTTTGCTCGTTTTATCTAACGCTTTTACAAAATTCTTCATGAGCCCCAACTTTATATGTAACAGTGGTAAAATGAAGCTGTCTTTGTTAACTAATGGCTCGTGTATTACATTTTTATGCCGGAGCTTCATACGATCCCGGATAGGCCACACCTTTCTTGCATAATGTTCCTGTCTGTTGCGGCTGTCCCATGCACATCGGAAGCAACAAAATTTAGTATACCCAGTCTGCATGCCCGTGAGAATTGCAATGACCTTAGGTCTCCACAAATCCGCCATTGGTAGTCATTGTACTTTATTTTTTCCAAACGTATAGCCATATTGTCATAAGTTTCTTTCATATGAACAGAGTAGGCGACTGGAATTGATGAAAATAAATTTCTGTTATGCAATAACACGGCTTTTAGACTAGTCTTGGAAGAATCGATAAAAATCGCCATTCGTTGACTATGTGCTCATGACCGTTTGGTATGATTCGATAGAGTTTGGACTGGGTTGGTTGTACATGCAATAGCAAATGTCATCATTTAATGGAGGGGGACCATCTCAAAGTATTGAACAAATTCTCTGTGTCTATGACGAAATTTAGATATCGGAGTATTGGGCGCTAAAAGATTCCATTCTTTGAGTCGCGAACCGAGTAATTCCGCATGTCCTTTGGTAAGAGCGAGATCACGTATTAGATCTGAAAGTCCTGAATGGTTAATTAAGTAAACACTGTAATTCACCGTTATGTAATCTGAGTAAGAATTAGTTTTCTAAATAGCAGGTAAAACTATCACTTTCTGATGGTTCATTCACGTCCAACGGATATTGTTCTGGTGGAACTGGGATCGGACACGTGATTGGATCATGAGGCACTGGTTTCGAAACCAATTCAATATTTGGATAAACCACAGACTTTCTAGTTTTAAAAGTGAAACCATGGATATTTGTTAAGCAGAAGTAACTAATCAGTAGTGTGATTTGTATGTTTTACACGCCATATTACTGGCACTTCCTAAAAGGCATCGACTTATGCTTCGGCGATTTTCGTAACCAACCTGCCAATGTATCAAACAAACTGCATTTGGCTTCCAAGATTTATTTGCATCATCAACTTTCGAATCGAAATAAAGTTCATATGCTTTCTTTAGTAATACCAATGTAAAAAGTTTTCTGGTCAAAGACCAAATCAGTATGCTCGGTAAAATATCCTGCACACAGTAAAACTTCAGAACAGAATCAGCCGAATTTTCTACAACTTCTAGAAGCCATATTTTGCTCAGAATTATTTCAAAAAAATAGCACAGTAACTATTTGAAAAAATCGCGTAACATATGTCATGCAGCAATAACCAAAGTATGATTATGTTGCTTTTTTAGTTTTTAAGTATATAGTAAATAATGAAACGGAGCAATTAACGGTTTCCTCTTAAAAGAATTGGATATTTATTCACAAATATAGGCAACCCGACGTGATAGAGATAAACGGATTTCAGATTTGAAATCAGCGCAAGAAACTGACCTAAGAACACTTATTCTTATATAAGAAAGAAAAATGTTGTTTGTCAGTGTTATTAGTAAGTTTTTAATAAATTCAGTAGTATTGTAGTAAAAGCAAGTTGTAAAGTAATTTAGTTGGTCGTAGTAGCAGTAGTTTGAATATTAGTAATAGCAGTTTGTAGATAATTAGTTATTCACAATAGATACTAGTAGTTACTGAAGAAGCAGTAGCAGTAATTTGTACATTAGTTAGTTAGTTTGTACTAGTAACAACAGCAGAAGAAAAACAGCAAAGGTGCGTGGAGGAGGACGCATGAAAAGATGAACCTGTAATAAGAATAAAGGAAAAATAGACGCGTAAAAAACCAACACAAAATAAATCATGATAAACAAATACAGCCAGTAAGTCAGAAAAACTAGCTAGGGGGGGAAAAAGACAGAATAAAAATAACAAACTATGAAACGGGTGTTGACATTTTAGACGTAGCTAATTATTCGAACAACAATATTTAAAAAAAGAAAGAAAGAAAGCTACAGGGTATCACAAAACCGTTAAATTGTTCAAAATCATGCTCAATTAAAAAATATATATATATTTTATAATTTCAGCTTATTCGACACCAGGAGCCATTGGAAAGGAAGAGGCGTGATCGCAAACGCGTCTTCTCGGAATTCTTAGATGACTTTAATGAATGGCTCTGCAATTTGTCCTTCTCTGCTATAAAGTCACGCTGGCGTTGGATAAGGCATGCTGAGGCTCTGAAACATAGTGAACAACAAAAACAACAACCAGAAAGTTACAGACTTTGATAAATGGATGCTTGCTTGGAATACGTAGATTGAAGTAATATTACAAGATCACCAACGTAGACGTGATGACAAGAAAGAGACAAGTGCCAGTAGAACAAGATAAAGGGACACTGGCTGTGGATAGTACACACGTCGAAGAAACACGTTGATAGCATTACAAGGCCAGTCTTTTTTCTGGAATACTCATGGTAAAACACAGTTAGAAGAAGACAGAAAAACATACGGAGAAGGGAGAAAGAGGCAGACATGAAAGAGATAAACGAGGCGTCGAAAGAAGTTTTACGGATGACACAGGACTGAAGGAATGAATCAGTTGAAGGCATATGTTCCTCAGCGTGATGCAGAGTTATGATTTTAATGGTGATGAGCATGCTAAGTCTTCTTATTTTATTTGCTGATGATTCTTGTCTAAAACGGCACTCTATGTGGAGATTGAAAAGCCACTTCCTGTTTGTACATCTTTATATCCGACATGTATCTATTGCATATACACGAAGAACAGCAACTGGTAGAATTTTTCAGGCGATAAATGGAGGATTCCTCAGCAAAAGAGAAGTTGGCAAGAAGACGAAGATTGCTGTATACCGCTCCACCTATGTCCCAGTCTTGACGTATGGTTGCGAGTCATGGGCAATGACTACAACCCAAAAAAGCCAGATCTAAACCTCAGAAATGAGCTATCTAAGGTGGTTGAATAACAAGAAGAGACATGGTCCGCAACCATACGATACGTCATGGCCTAAAAACCCAACCCCTGCAGACCCAAGTAGAACAGTCCCAACTAAGATGATTCGGCTTTGTCTGCAGAATGGGAGAAGATCGGTTACCATGACAAGTGTCACAGGTTACCTCCCCTTTTCTCTGCAGTGGTGGTCCAACAGTGGCCAAAACCTAGAGTATCTAATGTGGGTCTTCAACGGTATCTACCTTCGCACAAGATTACTCTTCGCAGAGTTGAAGATAGAAGGATGATGATACTTCTACCTTAAAGGAGTATTCACAAGATATTTCAGAAGTCAAGAACAATGCTGAAAGTGTCTTAGCAATGTTAACTTTTATCTGCCCGACAACTTTTGTGAAGAAGTATTATTTAATTTAGCTCGCACAAGCCCCCAACTGAAGTAACATATATATATATATATATATATATATATATATATATATATATATATATATATATATATATAAATATATATATATATATATATATATATATATATATATATATATATATATATATATATATATATATATAACAAATATATATATATAACAAAAATATATATATATATATATATATATATATATATATATATATATATATATATATATATTATATATATATATATATATATATATATATATATATATATATATATATATATATATATATATATATATATATATATATATATATAAAACAAATATTGATTATGTGACAGAATGGGGCGACATCTCTCGATTTCTGTTTCACTACGGCAGTATCAGTTAAATTTTTGTACTGATTTTTATTGCGTGCTTTCAATTGTTGCACTTTCTTTCTTTCTTTTTTCTGTTATGTGTAGCAGATATTATGTATTTTCATTCGTACACCCCTCCCAGAGATTAGTCATCATGTTTGCTTGTTATCTATTTCTCCCTTCATTGCAAGGAGCGGCTGAGATAATTCTCGTCTACCACAGCTTGGCCACGGCAGAGTAACACGAAAATCACCAGCACACGTTGTAGTATGAGTTTAATGACACGTTTGTGAGTTCGTACACCGGTCAATCGGATGTTTACAGCCCATTTTCAAAAAAGTAATGTTTGAAATTTTGCTCTAGATGAGTCATGCAAAATATTCAAATCAGATTGGCTGATCATTTGAGCTCTATAACAAACAGATGCGGGGGTAGGACAGGCATCTAACCTGACACGTTTCAGTGTTTTTAAACTGTGAAAATTTACTGTGAAGATCGCTTGCGACGACGACACCCGACTTGCCAGTAGTTAGAATTCAGAATTTCCATTTATCAGGCCGGACATCTTTTATTGAAGTATTTAACAGGACTTACAATTCAGCCCAGGAAATCTCTAACATTCTAAATAAGGAAAACCGGAATATCTGAGGAAACTGAAACACACGGAGTTAAAGAGGGAATTATTTTATTAAAGAAACGATACCCCAGACGCAGGGCCGGCCCTAGGAATTTTGCCGTCCCAGCCCAACCTCACATTAACGTTTGAAATTTTTAAAACCATTATGTTAAACAAGCTTCAACATTAATTTCATGACCATTAGCCTAATTTTAAATAGGACCATTAATAATAATGTATTGATAAATTGGCGAAAATACTGTATAATCATAAAATAAACCATTGACTTTATTAGATACAATTATATGAAATAAATGTAGTTACATTACTTACATATAGGGGATGCTCTTCTCATGTGGAACGATGAACTGTTGAGTCACAAACACTTAACTATAGTATGTACATGTTATAGTTTTTAGCACTATTTTCACATTATTTGAATTTATATTGTTTGAAGTATATACTGCTTAAAAAGACACTTTTCTTGCTTTCATATTTGCAAAAGCAGAAATACGGTCTGCGTAGTCTAATTTTTGACCAATTTCATGTTCAACTGAGCGTAAATAAGTTTTAATAAGCTTCAGTTTTGAAACACTACGCTCACCACATGCTACCGTTACAGGCAAAGTTAGTAATATTCTTAAGGCTATAGCGACATTAGGAGCAATGTTATTTTTCAATAATATAACGAAGAACTTCAATTGGTGGTGTATTTTCTGGTACTAATTGGGATACTACTTTCAGTTCATCACATAGCTCAATGGCATCAGTGTCTCTATTTTTTTTATGTGTTAAAACGCCTTCTAGGTTTTTACATTTGTTTAAGAGCACATTTGTCGTCTCCGATTTCAATTTAGGGATGTTATATAAAAAGGAAAAAAAAAAACAGAACTGTGATGTTCCAATTGCTCGACCTTTCTTCAATAGAATTGGTTGCAACATCAATAATAAAAAAGAAAAATTCAATTTTGAATTTAGTTTTGGGATCCTTCTTCTTCTTGCGATCGCATCTTTGATGTTTACACCGTCAGACGAGTTCTCATGATGAATTCGACTGTTGTTTGAAGTTCCTCTTTAGCTCCATATAGCTTTGAGTTTAGTGTTGAGTCATTGGGCCAGTATATTTTTCTTAACTGGTCATACAGAGGACAATCCTGTAGAACATGCTCAGCAGTTTGTTCGTTTAATCCACATGTGCACAGTGGTGAAGCAGACAAACGTAGCTTGTGCATGTGTTTATTCAGTTGTTATGCCCTGTCCGGAGGCGAAAAATAGTTATCTGTCCCTGCCGGTCGAGAGTGTGATAGTCGTCTTTGGGTTGGTTCTGTTCTCTTCTGATAGTCTGGATAGCTCACTTTTTCTCAAAGTATGTGACTTCATTATCTTCTTGTTCACATTCTCCTCCCTTTTTTGCAAGTTTATCTGCCTTTTCATTTCCGGGTACACCACAATGAGATGGTACCCACTGAAGTATGGTTCTCTTTTTGGCAGCTACCTTGTTTAGTTCATTTCTCAGATGCGGGAGTTTACCACCCTTGAGAGCTTGCAGGACAGACAGTGCATCTGTGAGGATGACTACCTGGTGGCAGTCAGAGTTGGTGTTATAAATCATATTTGCAGCTTGCTCTAGAGCTTGAACCTCAGCTGTATAGTTGGAACAGAATTTACCAGTGGGAATGTGCCTAGTCTCATAGTGGTTGTCAGGATATGAGATAAAGATACCGGCACCTCCATTCCTAACAGCATTAGTTGCTGATCCATCTGTATAGGCATGTATCCATGATTGATCGGGATAGCTTTCTTGGATCATACTCAATGTAGCAGTTCGTTTTTGCAGATCATTATACTCACATCCACTTGTGAGACCACTGACTGATGTATTAATTTGGAGGGCATTGCTGGCCTGCTCCCATGGTACAGGGTATAGGGTGGGCTTCAGTGGTGTTGTCTTCATGGATAGGTCTTCTTGATGCTGTCTTTTAAGTCTTTTTCCCCGATGCACAAAGCTGCTACGCTTTAGACGTCCAAATGCCAGATCATCTAGTCTTGCCTTCATTGGGTGCGTTGGCATACTGTTGTACTTTTCCATCTGGATCATGGTTTTTGTGTCTCTTCTATGGGACAATGTCTGTAATCCAGCAACCTTCTGCATCTCTGATATTGGTGTAGTTTTCATGGCTCCTGTAATGAGCCTGAGAGCTTGATTTTGCACCTTGTCCAAAGACTGCAGATGTGAGTTAGCAGCTGATGACCATGCTGCTGAGCTAAACTCTAAGTGTGGTCTTATTACTCCATTATAAATCTTCTTTAGATTTCGTTCATTTGCTCCCCAGTTGGTACCTGCTAATTTTCTGAGTATGCCTAGTCGTCTTCGGGCCTTTCCTTCTGCATTTTCAATATGCTTATTCCATGTAAGCCTTTGGTCAAATGTCACCCCAAGATAGGTGGGGTAGCTTTCTTCCTTGATCACGGTTGTCCCTAGGTGTATGTTAGCTGATTTGTCCTTGGGGGCGAGGGAGAACAGTGTTGTGGAGGTTTTGTCTGTGTTTATTGTGATAAGCTATTTCTCTGCCCATGACACTAGCATGTCTGCTGCCCGCTGCATTCTGTAATTTGCTGTGGTGACGTTTTCATCAGCGCACCAGAGTACTAGGTCATCTGCATATAAGGCAGCTTTCACTCCTGCGGGTAGATCTTTCACCAGGTCATTGATGTAAACAAGGAAGAGTGTTGGGGAAATTACTCCTCCTTGAGGTAATCCCTGATGGAGCAACACTTTTCTGCTCTGCAAACCGTCAAGAGTGACTCTAGTTCTCCTGTTATGCAAGTATGACTGGATCCATTTCATCATGTTGCCTTGGATTCCACTTCTCCTAAGTTTTGCAATAAGGCCATCTTTCCACACCTTGTCAAAGGCCTGCTTGAAGTCAACCCAGATCGTTAGGACCTTTTTCTTCTCCTGGAAGGCATCTTCTATTGCTTGAGACAAGTAAGTAACTTGGTCTTCTATACTGTAGCATTCTCTAAATCCAGCTTGTTCCGGCACCAGGATCTGCTCAGACTCTAAATACCATTTCAATCTGTGGTTGACTATTCGTTCCATAGTCTTCCCAACACAGCTTGTGAGACTGATTGGCCGGTAACTTGCAGCCTCGGTCTTACATTTCCCTTTCTTTAGTATGGGTATTGTGATGGCTTCTCTCCATACTTCGGGTACCGTTCCTTTCAACCAGCTGTGGTTGAATATCTCAAGCAGTTTTGTCTTTGCTGCTGAGCTCAGATTTACTAGCATTTCGTTGCTGATTTTGTCTGGGCCGGGTGACTTTTGAAACTTAAGCTTGGAAATAGCGTTCTGTAGTTCTCCCAGTGTGATGGATTCCCTCATTGGGGCAGGAGTATCTGTCTGTCCCGTGGTTGCCAGTATTTCTTTTCTTATCTCTCTCTGATGGTCTATGTTAATGGGTAAGTTGCTTTCTGAACTGTAACTTCTAGCAAACAGGTCTGCAGCTTGTTTTCCTCTGAAAAGTTTGCCACCTTCATCCAATGTGATAGTCTGCCTAGGTGAGGAGCGCTCTTCATTTAGAGACTTGACTAATCTCCAAAGTTTCCTGCCGTCTTTCTCAAGGTTCAGCGATGCCGTTTTAGTTCTCCAGCTTTTCCGTTTTTCTTCTAGCTTTGTTTTCTGAAACTCTGCTACAGCCTTTTTCCATTTGTTGTGAGTTTCAAGTGAAGGCTGAGACTCTGCATCCTTTCTAGCCCTGTCCATAGCTTCCTGGCGTTCTTGGAGTGTGCTGGACCAGTATGGTATGTAGTTACGCCGGCATCCTTTGGGAATGGTTTCTTTTGCAGCTTGTAGTATGCATCTGTTGAAGTCTTTTACCACTTCATTAATGTCTCTGTTCTGTACCTTGAGGGTAGACAGCAGCGTGTTTACCTGATGCCTGAATAAACCCCAGTTGGCTTTTTTGTAGTTCCATCTTGTAATGGCTGGGCCTGTACTGAGAGTTGCACTCTGGACAGTAAGAAAGATTGGGCGATGGTCGCTTCCCCCTAGTTGGTCTCCTACTTCTCTACTAATAGATCCAGCTATATCTGGGGTGGCGAAGGCAAGATCTGGTGTTGAAGTTGTGTGCCATCCTCTGGAGTAGAAGGTAGGAGTATCTGTGGCATTATTGACTAGGATTAGGGAGTGATCATCTTGCCATGTTTCAACCTCTTCACCTCTGTGATCTAGATGGTTATAGCCCCAGCTCTGAGAGTGGCTATTAAAGTCTCCAACTGCTATAAAGTTGGTGGCTGGTACCTGTATAGAGCTGAGACTCAGGGGTTTGTTGTTTGGACAGTAATAGTTCAGGAGTTCTATTTCCATCTTGTCTACCTTTATCTGCAACAGCTGATATTCTGCTCCATCCATGTAGGTTTTCTTTTCGTGTGCATGAATGTTATTCCTTACAAGAGTAAGTACTCCTCCTTTTCGTCTATCTTGTCTGTCGGATCTGAAGCATTGATATCCCCTTATTTTAAATGTTTGATCTGCTTTCAAGTGAGTCTCTTGGATACAGCAAACACTGACTTGCTTCTCATACAAGATGTTTTCCAGCTCTGTCTTTTTGCTGTATCCAGCCTGCTTGCTGTTCACTCCCTCTGCATTCCAGTGCATCATGACAAGTGGCACTCTGGGTTTCTCTTTTTCTGTTTTGTTTTGGTCAGTAGTTCTCCTCCGCCGTCTGCTGACTCCACAAGACGGTCTAGAGGGTCCTCCGGTAGCTGAGGGTGGGCTCTGTCGAGGCTCAGAGCCCGGCACTGCACCTGCCTGGTGGAGCTCCACAGGGCGAGCACCAGTACGAGATTTATTTGACGGTGTACTCATCCATAAAAAAAAGCGAGTTGCGTGATACTGTGGTTTCCGGTGCGCCTTCTGGCCCAGTATCTACGACTTTAGCACCTCTTCAACGGGAGAGTGGGCTCATCCCTAATCTGTTTATGTTCCCAGTAGTAGACTATTCGCAAGCAGCCTGGGGGTGTCACTGCTCTGCGCGGACCTTGTTTACCGAGGCGGCGTCCGAGCTCGTATGGTGAAAATATGGTTGCGTTATCTTCAAAATAGACCTGTCTTTCCCGTGGCTTTTCTGCCATCCTGCAACTTTGAGTTAGGGAGTTCTGAGCTCCAGTCTCTTTCCCAGGCATTTTATCCTGGCCTGGCACGCATACAGAGGACCCCACTTCTGGTTCTAAGTTAGCAGTTGGGGATAGGTGGGGTGGCACACTGTGCATTCCCCGTCATCCAGGGGGGCTCTCCAACTATGCAGAGCTTGCACAATGCTGTGCTCTAGTTCTGGGCTCTCCCAAGGAATCCTCACGTCCTGCACAGAGCAACTTCCAGATACCCACCACCTGCCATCTCTTCATTGTAGAAATCTCCTGCATGCGGCCATCCAGTCAAGAGCCAGTATTAAGTCTGGTGCCCAAGTGATCCCCCCAAGCTCAGTGTGCAATGCTGGGTTCTCATCATGCTGCAACACAGGGGGATTGTGATGCTCAGCCATCTCTCTCAACTCTGCACCGATAAGTGACATCGGGGACTTAACTGTGCCTCAGTACTGGGAGGCCCCGTTTCCGGGTACACCACACACAGCCAATTGAGGCAACGGTCGTCGTGGGCGTAGTTTTGGGATCCAAAATAGGTTCATCTCTTGCTTCATAGTTGTGTTGCTTTTTCTGCTGACGCACTCTAGTACATTCAAACGTTGGTATCAAATCAGGATCAGCTTCAACTTTCTCAGCTACTGTTGTAGCATCAAGAAGAAAATTTTGAAATGATTCATCATTTCTGAGATTCTTAAGGCTTTGGAGAACATTTCTCAAAGCTGTTATGGCACTAGTCAGTTCCATTTTTATGCTTTGCAACAGTTTACTAGCAACATTAATTTCGTTTAAAACATAGTGCCATATAACCAGACAACATAAAAATTTAAAATCTCTGAGTTTTAGGGCAAGGGTTTCAGCTTCATGTCTCGCCATTTTGTCTACTGACTCGTCATCAGCAATTTCTATCAATGCGTCATAAAATTCCTCAATATAATATCTTAAAGGACGAATGGCCTCGATTCTAGATTCCCAGCGAGTTGTACTTAGTGGCTTGGGCGTTAGAGTTGTAATATGTTTCTTAAGGATTCCCCAACGCAATGTTGACGCTGAGAAAAACACATACAATTTCTGAACCGTTTCAAAAAATAAAACCCCTTCTCTAGATGACATCGCGGCATCATTGACCACCAAGGTGAGAGAATGAGAACAGCAAGGGATATAAAAAGCTCTCGGGTTCAAGTCCCTAATACGTTGTTGAACTCCTGAATGTTTTCCTTTCATATTTGATCCATTGTCATACCCCTGGCCACGCATGTTTGCGATTGGAATATCCATGTATGACAATTTTCTTAGAATGCATTCGGTTAACGCTGAGCCTGTAGTGGCTTCTACAGCAATGAAACATAGAAAATGCTCATAAATGTTGATATCATCTGGATTCGTATTAACGAATCTTACAATTAGTGTTAATTGTTCAATGTGACTTACATCGAGAGTACAGTCTGCAACTATGCTATAATATTTAGCTTTCTCCACCATAGAAATTATTTTTTTTTTATGGTTCCAGAGAGAAGAGCAATCAATTCATTTTGAATGTTTTTTCCAAGGTAATGTTGGGTCGATCCACGAGCTACTCTCATTAAATGTTCACACATAGCACTATCAAATCTGGCAATCAGTTCAACAAGCTTTACAAAATTTCCATTGTTAGGGTCATATAATTTATCAGATGTTCCACGAAATGGCAAGCATTGTTGGCTCAAGAACTGGACAATAGCAATTAGACGTTTTATTATGCTCCTCCAGTGTCGAACTTCTGAATTTAATCAATTTTGTTGCATTGAATCAATGGTTTGTACTGATTTAAGCCTGGACGATAATTCAATCCACTTTGTATGGGATTCTAAGTGGTTTTTAGATTTTTCGTGTTCATTAAGATACACATACAAATGACCCCAATCATTTTAGCCATCAGTAGTGAGTGACATTTTATTACAGGAAAACAACTTACAGCAGAAACAAAATACAGAATCTTTTTCTTTTGAAGGCAGGCCTTTTTTTTACGATTTCCAGTCTTTCCGTATCGCTTAAAGAAGGATCCATCATGCCGGATCAGTGTACCTCTCAAGTTCATCGCTTAAATCTCTGGAATTGGAAACGGTTAAATCAGTCTCATTTTCGACATTGTTACTGGGGTCCGAGTTAGAAGTTCTTGCCATGAGCTCAGAATCATTTGTTTCGGTCCATTTGCTTATTTTCCTCTGTCCTGCATCAGCTGTTTCAGTTTTTAGATATTTATGTAAAGCCTCGCTATGTTTTTGAATATCGCGTTCTTTTTCCAGTTTCCGTTTCCGATATTCGGCACCTGATAGTTTTTTTTTCTTTCATCGGACATTACATCTATTTGAATATTAAAACTGTTTTAATAAACCCTACAATAAAATGTATTATTTAGTAATGAATGGAGGCTGAAGCACTGTACTAATTTCCATAAAACATTTAAAAAACTTATTTATCACTGTAACACATAGCACACTAACACTGAGCAAAGTCAACTTCCTTGAATGCACACTCGAAAACAACTGAACTATTCGAGCCGCCAACATAGAACGGTCGATAAAAAAATAAATTCATGATTCCCACGCCAAGTTAATTAATTCCCGTCTCTCGTTCAGCCATGCCGGAAGATTTATCGTGGCGGTCTTCAGTTGACCACTGAACGCGGAAATATAATCCTCTGGGAACCACTGTGGTTTCGACCAAGCGAATAAATTGTACTGACGTCCCTAAGGAAATACCTTTTAGTGCCTTTGTAGAAGAAGATAGCATTAGGATCGTATGGCAGAACTATTAGTGAAGACTTGAAAAACTGCTAAAGAACAAACGAAAATAATCTCGACGAAACCTTCGAACACTCCGTGACACCATCCACAGAGGGTTTATTTCAGGAGCCGTTCAGGTTATTCAGTCAAAATCCTGGTCAATGACACTCCTACAAATGCCCGCGCCCGGGCTTGAACCTTGAACACCTGATCGCTAGCGCAGTGTGGTAAACATTACGCCAGCGCGGCTCCCGGGCGGAATATATTGGCGGGATTGTAAAAATAAGTAAAAAGATTTTTTGTCGCCCCCCAAAGCTTGCCGCCCCGTGCAAATGCACGTGTTGCACCGTCGGTAGACCCGGCCCTTCCCAGACGCGTGTAAGAGGCCGATTCAAGTCTCTTTTATCCATCTGAGCAAAAAGGTATGTGAGCCATGATTGGCGTAAGTTGTCATTTTACAGTTTATATATATATTACCATGTGAATTTTAATGTGTGAAAATTGCTAGGAATGTCCAAGTCATTTGAGGCTGGCAACATCAGCATATAGAATGATGATTTAATGAACCACCACTGCCAAGGGCTGGTGATTGCTTTATTGCTTGTTTCGTAAGGAGAACTAAAAAACAAAAAGTAGTCCCAGGTTCCATATGGAGCAGAGGTGGGGGGGAGTTGAAAGAAATGTACATTCTAAGTATAATACCTACATTTTCAATGTGTAAATGTAAAACGAAAACATATTCACTTTAAAATTAAAGGAAGTTTCAAACTTTTCAAGCATGTAAAAATAAATGAAAACATATTCAATTTATATTGTAAACACTTTTCAAACAGTGGAAATGTAAATGTAAACATATTCTATTGGTATTATTAACCTTTTCATTTAAATGTAAAATCAATATATATAACTGTTCAATTTAAATGTATAGAAAGGTTTCTCTCGAGAGCTTCAGTTTAATACTCATCGAGAGTAATTCTGGGTTAAATGGGATAGTGAAATAGAAATAGGGGGGCACATAACTATGTGTCGGACAACGCAATACTTAGGAGAGCATTTCGCTTCTATTCTTTCATAATAGTTATTGGTGGTGATATCGTCTGACGGGTAGTATCTCTGGAACAATAAAGGAACTGTGGTCTGCTCTTTAAGACGAAGGACCAACTTTGCCGTTACTCCTTGACGTTCTAGGAACGTGCGGCACATTTAACATTGACCAGAAACGATCGTAAATAGCGATACAGTCTACCAACAACCAACCCAGCGGGAGGAGAAATTACCATTGGTAGCTAAGTGCAAAATAGCCGCTGCCAAAAGTGACCTTCTTTATTCAGTAAAATCCCATCACAACAGTGATGACACAAACTTTTCATAAAATATTATTCTATTCTATAAACTTCTTAAAACCTGAAGTGATTATTAAATTTTGTTATTTGTAATTATACAAATTTAACTTCGATTTAATCCTTTTAAATGTACTGCATGTTTGACTCAGTCAATTTACTACACACACTCTAAACAGAGCTATACCAGTATAATAATAATTGGACCGAGTAAATCAGAGGTGGGGGCTTAACGAGCTAAGATTAATCATTGCTTAATTCTTCACAAAAGTGGTCGGCAAATTCTAGAATTAACGTCCTCAGCCAAAGCAGCATTGTTTTTGCTTACACTGGACAACAAATTTTGGATTTTTTGTGTTTATCTGAGATTAAACCAAGTTACCTTTATGTTGTTTGGGCTGCTGAATATGAAAATCGCCGTTAAAACACCAGATTAGCTCTAGTTTATTTAATATCTGTAAAACAAGTTTTACACATTTGCATATACATACCATATGATAATAATGCTCATAGCGGAAATGATTCACAGCGACGCCTTTTTGCCTGTCGCTTGTAATGAGTTTCTGGAGCATCTCTCACAATGTTCTAACAATAGTCTGCTAGCATTGCTGCATTCCATTTCTCTTGGTACCTTTTTTCGATGGTAGTAATGTCCTGATGAAATCGTTCCCCATGCTCGTCACTGACAGCACCGCAGTTAGCAGGGAAGAAATCCAGATGAGAGTGTAAAAAGTGTAATTTAAAAGACAATGTTGCACCCTAGTCTCTCGTAGCGCTGCAAGAGGGTTTCTACAAGCTCCTGGTAATTGTCAGCCTTATTGTTTCCTAGACAGTTTGTGGCCACTTGCTGGAAAGCATTCCAAGCTAACTTTTCATCACCTGTGAGGATATCATCAAAACGCTGATCTCTGAAGAGCTGACGTATCTGTGAACCGAAAAATACACCTTTCTTCATTTTGGCCTCACTAAGTCTGGGAAATTTATCAGAAGGTATAAAAATCCTGCCCCATTTCGATCCATGGCCTTTACAAAATTCGTCATTAGTCCAAGTTTGATGTGGAGAGGAGGGACCAAGATCTTGTGGTAAAATGTTACCATTATGGAGCAGCACAGTTTTTAAGCTCAACTTGGACGAATCAATGAACAGCCTCCAATCGTCGTCTTTGTAGTTGATGTGCAGTGCTGCCATCAGAACCAGTATACCAACGCAAGCAATGAGGTTATCTTTTATTTTGAAATATAGAAGCAGACCTTTTTGCCGAGCACGAAACACAGACACATGCACATTCTCTTCTAGAAGATTCCATTGCTGCAGTCTGGACCCCAACAGCTCTGCTTTATTTTCTCACTAGATCATTCAGTTCACTCTGGGTAATTGTATGTGGCTGTACAGACTCTTCAATAGGCACGAAATCAGGATCTCTTGATGTAGATGCTTTAACCGGTGACGGATGTCCACTGGCCTTATTATCTTCATCATCCAGAGTATAAGATTCTGGTCGGTCAGGAGCAGGAAGTCCTTCCCCGTGAGGCACTGGCCGCATAGCAGAGGGAATGTTCGGATAGGCCACAGGCCGCTTTTTCTTCTTAGAAATACCATGTCCAATTGGAGGAGTCATGCAAAAGTAACAATCATTAAGATGGTTTGTCGGTTCCCTCCACACCATTGGACCTGCAAAACGCATCGATCGTCCTTTTCGGTTCAACCAGCAGCGCAGATTCGTTGCACAGGATTGACAACATATATGTGGGGCCCAATACCGGTCCTGGTCACCGATCTCACATCCAAAATAAAGGCTGTAAGCTTTCTTTAACACACACACACCACACCCCCCACCCCATCTTGAAAACTAGAGCTAATTCGCGATTTTTAAGTTCATATTCGTGATCAGCATGTCCAAATTAGTTTAAAATAGCTACTTTTGTCTCAGATACATTTTGGCTGTTGTCCAGTGTTATCTGAATATCTTGTGAACACTCCCTTGTAATATAAGTGTCATTACCTTTCTATCTACATCTCTGCCAAGGGTAATCTTGTGAGAAGGTAGACACCTTTGAAGCCCATATTAGATACTCTTGACTTTTGGTCACTGTTGGACCACTACTGCAAAGCAGGGGAGGCAATATCGTCACAGATTCATACGTGTGCACTCCTATCTATAATAACTGAATTAACCAGGAATGTGTAAAACAATATAAAACAAATTTAATGATCAATTATTGCGTAAAATTAAAAAATAAACAAAGTTATGTTTCGATCGGGTGCAAAAAGATAATGTTATCGTCATCGATACTTGATGGAAAGTAAATGTTCGTTTCTGTGGCCTGTTTAATAAGCACTTAGCTGAAAATCGGTGAGCACTGCTGCTGTTGTTCGTCAATTCGTCTCTCTGTGATAAGAAGGGCACAGGGGTAACCTCTCCTGTTGTCAGTGCTGATAATCTTCACAGGCCCGTCATATGTAGCCGTCTAGTGTCGACACGAATGGTCTTGTAGACTCAAACCACGGAATTGATCTCGTACCACGAACTTTAGAGTAAAATCAAAAGAACAAATGCCTCTGCTAAGTATATTGTGGTCGGACGGTTAATCAGGTGTCTTTCGCGCTGTCCGTCCACCAGTTTTTGTCTCTCAGAAATTTTATTCTTCCTGAGCATATACAGCGTAACAGGGAATGTGATGAGAAATCACCATTATTCTTTTGGTTAATTTAATAGAAAAAATGTGTATGGACAGCGCGAATGCAATGGCTTGTGCCTGGAGGAACATTATTAAGTTACATATATCTCACACAATGATAATATACACACTATGCACATGTGATGTAATCATCACTCACTCACTGCTCCATTCGGAGTCTGGGGTTACCTCTGCTTTTGGTTCTCTGTACGAACTAGCATGAAGCAATCACCAGCACTTGCTGTGGTGGTTTATGAATATACTCTTTTCATATGCTGAGGTTGCCAGCCACGTATGGACTTTTACAACCACTAGCAAGTACAAACATGTCAAATTCAAAGTACAAACTTTATATTACAACTTACCCCAACTAGTTGGGAACTCTAGACTTCTTGCTCAGTAGAATAGTCTGGGCAACTTGATAAAGATGCCTCAAACACACGTCTGGGGTATTATTTCTAGTTAAAGTCCCTCTGTGACTTTTGCGAGTAGGTTCTGTAGGAGTCCAGTTTCCATTTTAACAGGTAAATCTTCCTTGCTTGTAGTGTTCAGAAGGATGCGTGTTTCGTCCGGTTCTATAAGGTCAGAATTCTGACTTTATTCTTTCCAGGCTTCAGTCTGAGCAGCCACTTTGATGATTCTGGAATGCAGTCTGTTTCAGCCTCTGAATTTGCTAGGTTCTTTTTCTGTTTTCCTCCAAGTGTCCACATGACGTTTTCCGACAAAACTTCCAATAGAAACGAATGTCTATTTCCTGCTTTCAATTAATCCAATCCCTGAGCTAGAACGTAGTGGGTAGGGGCTGTAAATGTTACTTTCACCTTGTAGGTTTTTATTGTATCTAGGATCAGTATAGTACTGACAGTACAGAAATAGAATTTCTGCAGGGAAATGGTGAAGTCCCGGTGTATAAGAGAACTACTGGTATCGCAAATTAGTTACGGCTGTGAATGATCTGATGTCGAAAAATTAGTAGAGTGGAGGCAGTCATAAAATGCCACCCCACTGTGTAACTAACTGTGATATTAAAACAAGGATACAGATTTCACTTAACAATTATAAACTTGACAAGTCGTTCAAATACAATTTCCTTATTTATTAAGTATATACACTATCTACTCTTGTGCTGAAGGGTGGATGTTGGAAGATGGAATGTAATGGATTTGTAAGTTTACATATGATATATATATATATATATATATATATATATATATATATATATATATATATATATATATATATATATATATATATATATATATATATAACAACAAATCTTCCAATTATAGGAACAAAATTATATATATATATATATATATATATATATATATATATATATATATATATATATATATATATATATATATAAGAGAACTACTGGTATCACAAATTAGTTACGGCTGTGAATGATCTGATCTCGAAAAATTAGTAGAGTGGAGACAGTCATAAAATGCCACCCCGCTGTGTAACTAACTGTGATATTAAAACAAGGAAACAGATTTCACTTAACAATTATAAACTTGACAAGTCGTTCAAATACAATTTCCTTATTTATTAAGTATATACACTATCTACTCTTGTGCTGAAGGGTGGATGTTGGAAGATGGAATGTAATGGATTTGTAAGTTTACATATGATTTACATATATATATATATATATATATATATATATATATTATATATATATATATATATATATATATATATATATATATATATATAACAAGTAATTATAGGAACAAAATTATATATATTATATATATATTTATATATATATTTACAGATATATTATATATATATATATATATATATATATATATATATATATATATATATATATATATATATATATATATATATATATATATATATATATATATATATATATATATATATATATATATATATATATATATATATATATCAGCTGTGCTGTTAATCAATTGCAGAAAATTTATCAGCTGTGCTGTTAATCTTGTCTCTCACTACGCTAAATCACTTTTTCTTCATTGACAGTTAATTGCTCACACTTGCCGACGGAAATTGTACTAATGTGTACTCGTCTCTTAAAACAGTTCTGTCCTTCTTAGTTTGATGCACACAACACCCACTGATGATCGTTCCTTTAGCCCACCCAAGACTGAGGGGGACTAAGGATGTAGCTCCGATACAACCACTATGCTCCTGCGAAGTTCCAGGCAGCTGGATTGATCCGAACATACGACCTCAGGTTGGATGACACGAATAACTCCTCTAAGATTAATACAAGTCAGATTTTGACTCGACCTAGTGAAGCAAGTCTGCCCGGTCATGCAGGTAAGCATAAATCAGTCTTGACAGCTTTCTCTTCCCCAGTCTGTCGGTCTAGCTGGCCTTCGTGTTTGTGTGTGTATTTGAATAAAACGCGCCCATTTATATAGGTAGACGCAGGTAGCTGCCAGTGTGTAAGAAACCCTTTTGATTGGTTCTCGGCGTTTTGGTCTTTTTAATTGCCGGCGTTTTCGTACTTTCCGTGACCGAGTACCGAAGCAACAATGATTTTTCCTTTTTTAAAATTTATTCTGTCTGCCACCATCTTGCGGGAACGTGACTTCGTGTAATTTAATCTGTCTCAGAGTCTGTTGAACGTGGATTGGCTGGGCTTATTTGTGTAGAGACATAGTATATTAACAAAGAAGTGGTTTTACACACGACTTTACGACACACCCTCATAATGTAAGATATTCTAAGAATATCATGTCACACAATGAAACATAACCATATATGGCTATGTTCTTTCCGTTTACTCTTATACACACTGGCGAACTCATCTGCTAACTTATCCCTCAAATCTTACCATCGATAAACTGTGTCCCCATATTGGCTTTAAATTATAATTACCATTACCAAGCTCAGGGCGAAAATGCTTACGCAATTCTCACCTGTCCTGATTTCAGACACCAAACAGATAAATTGGCTACATATCACTGCCCATAGACGTTTTTTTTTTCAAACAAACAACTGGTCTACCTTTGTAGTTTGACTCAGTATTGTCGCGATAAGCATTCGCCATTACATGTATCTAATCTCTACGTCTGGGTAGGGCGGAAATAGTTAAGTGAAAAAGCCAGTCATTTTCCCGTTGACGGTATGAAGTAAAATCTGGTTCAACAACTAAAGCGATTACGATTAATCCTTTCGGATGGTCAATTAGCCGTGAAATAACACTATTGCAATATGAACAGACGTGAACCGATGATTGACGGCTGACGGAGCACATGTTTATGGGCGTAAAATGAAGAAATAAATGAAGAGAGAGAGAGAGAGAGAGAGAGAGAGAGAGTAATAAAAGGACACAACCAAATATCGTCACAACAAGTATGGAAACTAAGTCAGGGCTCTAGACCTCCAGGACTACCCAGAGTCTGCTTGAAGGACAACATTAGACAGTCTCTGAAGGATCGAGGACTAGAATGGAACCAGGCAAGGAGGAAAGTAGCCGATAGGATAGTGTGACGCTTTCTCTTCCAAACCTCTACAACTCACGGTAGAAGAGGAACGACTAAGTAAGTAAGGATATATACTGTTCAAAAAAAGAAACGCAACATTATTGCAGTGGTAATGGACACCAAATTTTAAACTTGTACCAAAATTTTATTTTACGGAATTAATGTTTCAATCTTGCCATGAAGATACTTTAAGACTTTAACAATGAAATGATGTTCATTAAATTTGGTGTGGACTTTTATTCTTTGCGACTGATGCCTCCGTTTCAGTAAGGTGTATGGCCTCCTCTGACCTCTATCAGAGAACGACATCTCCTTGACATGGATCCGGTTAGCCATTGGATCTGTTGTTGTGGGATGGCTGCCCACTCTTCCCGCAGTGCAAGAGACAACTGTCGGAGATTGGCTGGATCCACGTCTCGCTGGCGGAGTCGTCTGTCGAATTCATCCCGTAAGTGTTCTATGGGGTTCATGTCTGATGACATGGCTTGCCACGGAATGGTCTGGACGCTGTTGTCAGCGAGGAACTGGGTGGTGAGTTGTGCCACATGAGGTCGAGCGTTATCCTGCTGAAAAATCGACCCTCGTGCAGCCAGAAGTGGAAGGACGTGAGGACGAAGAATTTCAGCGACGTATCGTTGGGCATTCAGCCGTCCTTCAATTTGCACCAGGTCACTTCTTCCAATGAAGTTGATTCCCCCCCCCCTCCCCATCTGTACACCTCTACCACGATGTGGAGGAGCCTCATCAATGCTGTTCTGGGCGTAGCGCTCATGGACTCTGCGGTAAACTCTTCTCCGTCTATCGTGTCGCTGGAGCACAAAAAATGATTCATCACTAAACCAAACCCGTCTCCAGTCATTCCCAACGGTCCATTGACGATGCTGGTTCGCCCACTGCAGTCTGTTCTGGCGATGCCGGTCCGTAAGAACACGACCTCTGTAGGGTCTTCTAGCCCAAAGACCAGAGTCGTGCAGCCGGTTCCTGACCGTTTGATATGAAATTCGACGAGCTGCTGACATTGACTGGACTGTGGAGGACGCAGATGCAAGTCGATTCCTGAGGAGACGCAGCCGTATGAAGCGGTCTTCGGCAGGAGTTGTGACTCTGGGTCTTCCACTGCGCGGCCGGTCTGCCACTGAGCCAGTTTCTTGAAATCGCCTCCAAAGGCGACTAATGGTGCTTCTAACCTCATTAAATTGTCTGGTCACTACACTTTGTGACTGTCCAGTCTGTAAACGTCCAATGATGATGAGTCGTTGTTCTGTAGTGAGATGAGCCATACTTGCGCTTTGAATTGTCCACTGAATTTATTCGAGGAGCGTCAATCTTTTATAGGCATTCAATAACACGGTCAGAGAGTTTTGTGTTCAGTAAGTTTCACGGGATTCTCATGAACCTGTCACGAGTTATTGTCAAAAATGTTGTTTTGACCTTGACCTCTTTCATGACCTCACGAATCATGAGGTGAGTACAATTCAGGTAACCACGAGAAGTTAATGACCAGATGGACACAGTCGATAGGTTGACTGTCCAATCAGCGAATATCTTTTATAAAAGTAACACCAAAAAAGTTGCGTTTCTTTTTTTGAACAGTATAGATGCAATAAATGCTGATACAAGGGGGGATAACTGTCATTTGAGTAAAAAGTTAAAAAAAAAATTTTTCAGGAACAAACTAAATAAAATCTAAAACGGAAAATAAAGTGACATTACAAAACACAGTAAAAATTTATGTCTGCAATGAAATTATGTAAAGAAGAGACAGGATCTCACACTCAGTTACCAATGTTATTTAATAAAATGTCAATTAATTCCCTTTACCTTGACGTTTGCGTCGTAAAATTAGTTAAACAGGAGTGAAAAATTGGCTTATAGTCCTTATTTGACACATAATAATCTTGTAGAAGAGCGGGTCAGACCAGAAGGTTTTTTATATTTGGACATGTGCCGATCGACTAGGCTGAACCTGGCGCGTCTGGTCAAAAACGAGGCAAAAATGTAATTTTCTTTAATAGGAGAAAAGAAATATTTAAAAATAAGACGCGAATTTTCGGTCACTCTGTATTACAAACAAAACAAGAACAAAAAATAAAATCAACCTGCACATTTTCTCGGCTACGTCTTCTGCCTGTGGGACATATCCTTCTACCAAGACAATGATTTCTTTTTCTGTGTGCGACAAACTCAAGGATGATCTAGAACAGGGGTCCCGAAACTTTTTTGAGTCCATACCCCTCTATAGCATCCTTAATGGACCCCAGGCAAAAAAATTAATTAATTAATTAAAGAAGTGAGTATAGAGATGCAATAAATTAACATTACCTTTGTTTTGCCCTGGTTAAATTCATTAATGGGAAAGATGAGTGTGGTGGGTTTAGATGTTACTGAGATAAATATTACTTGTCTACAGAGTGAGGTCAGCTATGCAAGTCCCTGAGTCTAATAGTTGATGATGCTTGTTCTCAGGGGACCTGACTGCTACCACCCTACGACCTCAATCTGCGATATATTTTGAGTCTACTTTTATGTAAATGTGTCTGGTTGTTATCTGGCTAGATGTCTAGGGTAATGTGCTATGTGATGTAGAGAGAATGACAACAACCACTAACGTAACTCAATGAAAATGATTAAATTAAATCATTGGTTAAAGTTTGAGTAACAATTTTTTTACAATTTTAATTTCCTGTACCTCAATTTCTTGGGTACAGGAATGTTTAAAACTCAAAATATAATGGAAATGTATTTATAGAAAGGTGAATTTAAAAAAAAGACAACTTGTCTATTTTTATTATGTAAATGTCTATGACTTGGAATGTCCTGGCGAAGCACTAAATTCCATAAAAAGTCACTCTTATGAGGAACGTTTGTGTTCATCACCTCAAGAACGCTGTGTTGATTTAATACTGGAGAGATTAAGTCAAGTGAAAAATCATGAACCCGTGGATGGTTCTTATCTTAAAGTCCTGGTGCACTGTGGTCTTTCTTCCACAACGATAGTCTTCACGACTGCAAAGTATAGACACTGCTACAGCACTCTTCAGAGTTTTGGGCAATCAGATACTTATTGCCTCGAACGTGCAGATTCAATAATTCTGGTATGGCTCACTGAATGTTTCAACATGGAACCCTGAAAAAAGAGGATTAAGGCCTCCTCAGTATTTCAAACATATCTCTCCTTCCCTAACCAACTAAGCATTATCAACAGTTTCAAGATCAGGTTCTATGGCTACATAAATAGCTATAGTTCCTATCTGATGGGGTGACAGCTTCATACTCAGGTAAATTTCAATCATCAGTTTGATACATTCCTTTCATAGGAAAATTATAGGTAATTTTATGAAGTCATGGGAAAACACTGGGACTTGCTGAAGACGGCCAGTGGTTTTATGGCCTTCCAATCATAATAATGTCATATTTTATTTCCAACTATGTCTTTTCATTCTCTCCCAAAGTTTACGTAAGCCTGCCTGGCTTTTAACAGAAATGGTAATCTTCCCTAATAGCACTTGTGGCATAACACAAAGTGTTGAGTTTGGCGCCTTTCTTGTATTGCCTCTACCCCTCAATACTGCATACACATTCAATAATACAGATACATCTCAATAATAATGTTTATATAAATGTTTATCTTACCGCATCAATGAAATAATTCACAATTTGTAGGTTAACCGGCGATCAATGGTCACACTAAGATCGCCACTGGTGCAGAACAGCGAAGGCAATGGTCATGAATTCCTTGCGTCTGGTGATAGCACTACTTTTGAAATCTTTATCTTCAAGTGGCAACTAACGCTGGCTTCAAATCGTTTTTATTCCTACCCTTAGTCTATTCTACCACAGCCAATCGAATTATGTTATGCCCACTTACCTCTTTTTCAAAATAAATTACACTTTCAAAAAAAATGTAACGTTCCCCCCTCTCCCCAGACTGGAAAAGTTGAGTGAGGACATCAATGCGTCTGTCTCTCTGTCTTTTCTTTACAACATTTCTGTTACTTTCTAAGCGTTTTTAATGAGAAAAGGCAATTATTAATCAGACGACTGTCTGTCATCTAGTCGTTTTATTTTTCCTTTCTTGGAACGAAACACGCCTTGGCTGTCAAAATGTTATAGTTAATTTCAAGGACGGAGTATGAAAAGCTTGTAATATTGAGAGAGGGTACTATTCACTTTGCGTTAAGGCTTCTCAAAACCTGCGCGACTGCGGGCGATGGCGAAGACGTTGAGCACAACTCCCCCTTTTATCTCTATAGTATTTGGATTTATAATCGATAATATTTTATCTATTTGATCGGGGTATCAGGGATCTTACTACAATGAGGCTGAATAGAAATTAACAAGGGCGTTGCATTTTGGTTAGAGACTTGGTGAGTTTTAGTCATTAGTCACCACGTTCTTCCTGATTCAATCTTTTCTTTTGCTTTGATAAAACTGAATTTACGTTGCTAAAACCAGCTTCAACCATGCACGAACCTGGGATTGTATGTAGAAACTGCTCACCTGTTGTACAAAGCTTCGGATATTTTGTAGCGGTATGTCCAGATGTAAAACTGAGTCAATTGGGGGGTCAATATCGATCACTTTGGGGACTCCTCATCTAGAACAGCCCAGTTCAAGATAAATATTCTACTGTCAAAAGAAAATTTGAGTAATTATCAAGAGAAGTCCACTTATCAGCTAGTTCATCTAGAGACGGGTTTCCCGAAGAGCGCTTTCTGAAACTTTAAATAGATGTGGAAACTGGAAGAAAGAACCATGTTTCTGTTTTACGTTGTCGGTGGAGGCAGTGTGTGGAGTTGTATACGTTCTACTAAAAGTCTGTAATTCAGCATTAGCGTTTCCATTCAGTACGGGCGGAAGTCGTTCTAAAGCTAGTTATGGTCCATTTCGAAAATGTGTTTCTATAGGCAGACGGGTTTGCCGGTATATATAGGGGGAAAACACAAGCCAATGGATGAATAGGCAGACAGGCAGATTAACACATAGACAAGAAGGCAAAGACGAACAGGCAGACAGACATACGGTGGGTGGGGGTGAGTAGGTAGGTATGTAGACAGACAGACAGACGGATAGGTAGAGATAGAAAGATAGACAGACAGACAGACAGAAAGATAGATAGATAGATAGATAGATAGATAGATAGATAGATAGATAGATAGATAGATAGATAGATAGATAGATAGATAGATAGATAGATAGATAGATAGATAGATAGATAGATAGATAGATAGATAGATAGATAGATAGATAGATAATCTCCTTACCAATATTTCACATGCTTATCGATATTTTGAGAGACCTGGGTAAGCCATAAGTAGCAGAACGCAGTTTTCCGACGCAATTATTGTGTATCTTGATCCGTTCAAAGTTAATAGAGCTAATGTTGAGCCGGCAGAGATAATGTTTCGCCGGCTAATGAGGTGTTAACTGCGTAACACCTGTCAGAAACATGCTCTGTTGTCAAAGTCCTTAAAGACGGTCAGAAGATAATCGAAGAACGCGTGTTTGGTAACGATAGCCAAAATAATAGTAAGAGCGTTTATACAAAAACATTGATATTATCGATAAAATAGAAAGAAAAGACATCATCGATGAGAATTAAATTTAATCCCTCGGGAAAAAACTTCCTTTACATTTAAATAGAATAGCTTTCATAGTTACTTTATATTTAAATGAAAAGGTAAATAATACAGAGAGTCTGTTTACATATACATCTCCACTGATTGAAAAGTGTTCACAATATAAATTGAATATGTTTTCATTTATGTTTTACGATGATTGAAAAGTTAGAAATATTTTCACATAGACATTTATTTAAACCACTGGTTTAAGCTTGAAAACTTACATTAATTTTAACGTGAATATGTTTATATGGACACTTACACTACTTTGAAAATGGAAGTATTATACTTAGAATGTACATCATTTCTTTCATCTTTCCCTCCCTGCTCCATATAGAACTTGGGACTACTTTATGCTTTTAGTTCTCTTTACGAAACTAGCAATAAAGCAATCACCAGCCCTTGCAAGGGTAGTTCATGAAATCATCATACTATAAGCTGAGGTTACCAGCCTCAAACGACCGGGACATCCACCAGCGATTTTCATACATATAAATATTCACATGGTGATGCATACATATTAGTTCACATGTTAGTAAATTAAACACATATAGAATGAAAAAAATGCACACTTACGCCAATCTTGGCTACAGACTTGTTGCTCAGATGAATAAAAGAGACGAGTCGGTCTCTTTCACGCGTCTGGGGTGTCTTTAATTTGACAATATATTCCTTCTCTGGCTCCGTGTGTTTCAGTTTTCCTTAGTCCTGGTTTTTCTTGTTACAATACTATAGATTTCCAATGCTGTTTTTTTGTAAGTCCTTTTGGACCACTCTAATAAAAGGTCCAGTCCGATAAAAGGAATTCTTGAATTCTAACTTGGCAAGTCTGGGTTCTTCTGGCGAGCGTGTCTCACAGCAGTTTTTGCACAGTTAAGTAGGTTTGAACAAACGCCAGGTTATATTCCCCCTCAATGGTGTTAGACACAAATCAGAAAGATCCAATCATTTCGAATCATGCCGGGCGGGTGTGATATTTTCAAAATAGTCCCACGTGAAATAAGGTGCGTGCCTACAAAAGTCACGTTTTACCATATATGGACATCTGATGCCTTGCATACACTCTCACGGGCAGATCGGTAGACACACATGACAACATGGGTAAGCTGTAATACTTATTACTTTATTAGAAAGTAATGTTGTCATAACAAGTCGACCCGGAAGCGATTATATCACACTTGTCTGCCCACATGTGTCACACAGACAGTAATCTCGTTATCTGTCGTATGAGCACGCAAAACTTCGTGTTGCCCAGTTTGTTAACAAACGAGTCGCTTATCAGCAGTGTAATGTAAACACGCCGGCGCTCATCTTATCTAGTTGCTTGTCGCAGGCTGGGATAAACATTATCTGCAAGAAGTGTCACAAATGTTTGATCATACAAACTACTTGCTCCTTAGCCGATAATGAGAAGAAACTGGTACTTTTAAAAGTACACAAATAAAAATCAGTACAAAATATGTCTCTGGTCCTGTCGGAGTGAAACCAAGATAGTGAAGAGGTCGTCCATTTCGTCACATTGATCATAGATGCATAAAGAAGAAATTTAGATTATCATTGCAGGATGTAAAGGTATATTGAGGAGCAGATGTGGCATCAGATCATCATCTTTTGATAGCCAAAAAAAAAAAAAGATGAAAAAGAGATATACAATTCATAGCTATAGACAACAGTTTAATGTAGGTCATCTAAGAAATCAAGAAACAAGAGACAAATTTACAGTCACAATATCCAACAAAAACCAAGTGCTCCAACAGCTGGAAGATGTAGCGAATACAGAAGACCACTTGCAGCAAACCAAAAATATATGGAATGAGACATGTGAATAAAACTTGGAAAAACAGAACGCCAGCAGAAAGCATGGATAACAACAAAAACCATCAATAAGATAAAAGAGAAAAAAAAAAGAAAGCAGGAATTAAACAGAACCAAAACCAGAAGTTCCAAGGCCAAGAAGTGTACACAGAAGCAAACTAAAAAAGTAAGAAGAATCATCAAAAGAGACAAAAGGAAATACATTGAGACGTTGGCAAGAGAAGCAGAAGATGCTACAGCCAAATGAAATGTGAGAGAACTGTATAACAGCACAAAGAAGCTAACAGGGAAATACAAACAAGTAAACGGCCTCATTAAAGACAACAATAGAAAACTACTTAGCAATATACAAGAGTAAAGGAAGAGGTAAAAAAAAGATAAAGGATCCGGTTTACACGAGGCATATTGGGAATATGGTGTTAGGCCCATATTTTCTCGACAATCAGCACACTAGGGGTGATGTGGTCAGCATCACGCCCGCCAGGAAGAGGTGGACGGAACATTTTGAGGACCTTCTCAATAGACCAGCTCCACAAAATTCCCCAGACATCCAGCCAGCAGAAGAAGAGCTCCGAATTAACTGTGAAAGACTAACGAAGGAAGAAACAAAGACAGCCATGAAGCTTCTCAAAGATGGAAAAGCGGCTAGTCCAGGTGGCATTTCAGCAGAGGTCATCAAAGGAGATATTGACACTGCTACGGAGATTTTATATAAATTACTTAGTAAAGTCTGAGAAAGAGAGAAGAAATACTAGCGCAGTAGTAGGAAAGATTTCTGGTTAAGCTGCCTAAGAAGGGAAACCTTCAAGAGTGTTCACTTTATAGAGGAATAATTATACTATCCGTGCCAGGAAAAATATTAAACAGGATCATCCTTCAGAGATTAAAATAGTCCATAGATAAACAACTGAGAGATAAACAAGCAGGTTTTCGACAAAACAGATCCTGTACAGACCAGCTAGCTACATTGAGAATAATAATGGAACACAGTCTAGAATAGAACTCACCTCTTTACATTGGATTTGTGGACTATTGTGACGGATAGTTTAGAGGAGGGTGTGACAGATTTGATGGAAGAATAAAAGATAAGATTTAGAGGAAAATCTTTCAGACTGCAGGTCGGATGCACTGTCTCTACTCAGGAATTAGTCCACTATAAACCTTACTTAAAAGAGAAGTCTGGTGAAACTAAGCAGGATATTTTCTAGACGATAAATTCTGTCTCAGAATCCTACAAAGGACTATGTAAGATACATAAAGTTGAGAAAGAGATTTGGTGCCAAGGCACATTAAAAATATCCCGACCCAATAGTGTTAGTTTGATTATGGCTCGGCCCCCAGGGTGTAGATTTTAATTACCAAAAACTGTACAACCCAATTAAATATTACAAGACAAATAACAACAGACTCTGTTATGTAAAGGTTACAAAAATAAAGATAGATTCTCACATAATTAAAATTTACAAAATGATGGAAGATTCTCACATATGTTCAAAATTTAAAACTATAAGTTCTTATGTGTAGAAAACAACACTATCTATGGTTCTAAAACATGTTAGAATAGATTTTGCATCCTATGGACAATTGACTATTAAGTAGTGGTTTTGCTGGCATTGGTAAACTACTCATCTGCGATGCTGCTGGATTTAAGTTGTCTTGTTGCCAGGGGGTTCAATCTGTCCTAGCAGTCCATGACCAGTATGGAAAGTACTTCTAGTAGGGTTTCAGAGGATGGCAAGGGGTGCTTCCTCTGTCTTGACACAGGGCTCATCACCAACTGGGATGGGTTATGTCGGTCCTCCAGACCACTGCCTTTGCTTACTGGATAGACCCCAAACAGGACTCAGGTAGGGCCTTCCGGTAGGTCTCCTGGTAGGACAACCTGGTAGGATTTGTTCAACTGAACCACATACTGGTTAAAATTGTCAGGGCTCCCTCTGTATTCGCATTGGCAGGACCACTAGTTGTTTCGTGGTATGGCCTGCCGTCTAGGTTGCCGCTTCGAGAATGATCTTCCAAATTCACTACAAAGTTTTTGGAGGGTTTATTCTGCCTACTTTAGGGTTGGTAAACATAACCTCGTGTTGACGTTTACGTTCCAACACACACACACACACACACACACACACACACACACACACACACACACACACACACACACTGACTGGCATTAGGTACTTTAACTTTAAAATACCAGTATTTGTGACTTTAAATTAACTGGGAACTGGTTGCTAAGATCAAATATCATGTAACTTCCTGTACTCGGTGCTAAACTAGAATTTATCGCAAGGGAAAACCCATGGCACAAAGTCAGCGCTTTCTCCGGTCAGAAGTTCATAGCACCGGTGAACGAACATTTCCAGTAAACACAAAATTGGAACAAAGAGCGAGGTACTTCTTTTTATAAGAGTACAGAAGACCGATACTGATTTAGACAAGTGGTGGATTTTCTAGAAAAAAAAAGAGAAAATGAGTGAACATGGTTATGAGAAAGATATAAGAAGAGAACTATGAAAAGGCATTTGACAGTGTAGTTGGAAATTGATGAGGCATTATGGAGTTCCCCTGAAGATCATTAATTTAATAAAGAAAAGATTATGAAGACATGGCATGGAGAGTTCTTCATGAATGACAACTTACAGAACCGTTTTGGGTAAGAACTGGAGCGCTACAGGGATGTCTCTTGTCTCCATTTCTTTTCTTACAAGCAATAGACTGGGTTATGAAAACGTCGACGACACATTGCAGAAATGGAATGCAGTGGAATGTGACTAAACAGTTAGATGATCTAGATTTTGCAGATGACGTGGCTCTTCTGTCCCATAATCAGATGTAAGACAAATTGAAAATACTAGATGAGAGGTTACAGCAATTGGTTCTGAAAATACACAGGGAAAGACAAAGATAATGAGAATAAATGCAGGAAATAATAAGAAGGTTGAACTTGAAGAAGCACCAATACAAGATGTAGAATCGTACACATATCTTGGCAGCAATATAGACAAAGTTGGAGGGACAGACAGTGATATCAAAATAAGAATACAAAAAGCAAGAGGAGCTTTCATTGCATTGGGAAATATATAGAGATCAAGAGAAGTCGGGCCCAACACAGATATAAGAATGTTCAACTCAAACGACAAATCAGTACTATAGTATGGCTCTGAAACATGGATAACAACAAAAAGAGCAACCAAAAAGCTACAGACTTTCATAAACGGGTGCTTGTGTAGAATTGAAGGATTAAAATGGTATGACAAGTATACCAACGTGGAACTTAGGACAAGACCTAGACAAGTGCCAGTGGAACATGTGATGAGAAGAAGACGATGGCGATGGATAGGATACACACTGAAAGGCAAGACAGGCTGAAGTATCTGGGAGTAACGACTGATCGTGCGCTTTCGTTCAAGTATCATGTCGAACTGATCATACAGAAGTGCAAGCGAGGACTGGCAGCCTTAAAAACAATGGCGGCTGCGAGCTTTAAACAGAGACTATTGTTTCTCCTGTACTTGAATGCTATCAACAGGTTTCCTCAGTGTGTGTCCTATCCACCGCCATCGTCTTCTTCTGTATTGCTGAGGGAGGCTGAGCACCTATGGGTTTGCCCGGAGTGCAGTGAGGTCGATTCTTATTAACAATTAACAATAACAATAACACACACTGAGGAAAACTGTTGATAGCATTACAAGGCAGTCCTTGTTCCAGAACCCCTCAGGGCAAGAGAAGCAGAGGTAGACCAAGAAGCACATGGAGAAGAGAGCTGGAGACAGCGGTAAAAATGATGAGGAGAACGTGGAAAGAACTTGAGATGATGGCACGTGACAGGAGGACTTGGCATGTGTTTGTTGAAGGCCTATGCTCCTTTGGGAGTGGAGGGTTATGATGAATGAATGCAAAAACAAAACTGAGATGACGAAAGAATAGGCCAACTGTTCCCTCAGGCATGACGTAAGAAGCTACGAACACAAGGATGTATATGAGGTCTGGCAACATGATCATGTAAAACAAATTACCTCAAAAACCACCACTGAATGTGCAGGTCAATGTTGGGCGCAGTCCTCCTTCAAGAAGACCAGCTGCAGTGGTGTCTCTACGCCCCACTGGGAGCGAAAAGGGTGATGACTCTAAACTGCGTGTCATATAAGGCAACAAAAGATGGTTGATGATGTGGCCGACGGCGCTAAATATTTTTTTTTAAAGCTTAAGTAATACACCTGATTTCACTTTTTAAATAACAAACCAGACCACAAATATTTTTTTATGTTTGGACATGTGCCCTAATGTAACCGACGGATCTTGTGTCTAGGTTGAAGGGGGCGCTCCTCGCCAAAACAAGGCCAATTATTATTTTTTTATTTGTGGTCCACATTATTTGAGACGAACTGATTCGTGGCAGTACAACTTTCACACCAGGCTATATTTTTTTTAACTGTTCCCATGTGGGTGCCCGGGGGTTTCATTGGAGAAAAAAATTAAGATTAAGACTACCGTTCTTTCATGCATATTCGTAAAAGGTGACTAATATGAGGTTGTGTATGAAACTAGCAACCTCATCATCTAACACTAATTACTACAGAAACCACTGCTTCATTAGCAACTTTGAATGTCTTGTTGTGGGCTCCCTGCAAGGGGACTGCTGCATGGGGTAGTCCCCTGCTCCATAAGGAACACGATTGGAAATGTTAATGATGCTACTTTTTATTATTTTATGTTAATGTATATTCATTGTATTGTTGTTGTTGTTAGTTTCTTCACGTTGAATAGTCTATCTTCTTTAGTATTGTTATGTGTTAATATTGCTATTTTCCACATGTCTGCTTGTCTTTTCCTACTTTCTCATAGTATTTCTATATTTATAATCTTAGTCCCTTTTTTTGAGACTATTGCTGACGAAGGTTCATCCCGAAACGTACTGTGTTTTCAGTGTATTTTCTTTTGTAAAACTGGCTTCAATTCTGCCGTTTTTCTGTCCCCCAAAAACGCAACAGAGGTCATTTGTTGCCCGGGCAAGTCTCTCGTAATGCTGCCTCTACTCCGATGAAGAATTATATATCTCAAACATTTTTCTTCATAACAGTCTTTCTGCCGACTCTTGGATCAATGCTGCCGACGCAAACGCCGGGTTGCCTTATTTATTTACGCCACTCAACCCTCTTCAGGTTCGCAAAGAGCATAGGCCTTCGACGAAACGTCTGCCAAGTCTTCCTGTCACGTGCCATCCGCTGAAGGTCATTCCATGTTTTCTTCATCCCCTTCTTATCTGTCGCCAGTTCTCTCCTCCATATGTTCTTTGGTCTACGTCTGCCTCTTTTACCCTGCGGGTTTCAGAACAAGGACTGTCATGTAATGCTATCAACAGGTTTCCTCAATGTGTGTCCTATCTATCTCCAGAGTTTTTTTCTCATCTCTTGTTCCACTGACGCTTGTCTTGTTCTGGTCACCATGTCCATATTAGTGGTCACCATCTCCATATTAGTGGTCACCATGTCCATATACATCGGATTTGTGGACTACGAAAAGGCATTTCACAGTGTGAACAGAGAATCACTTTGGAAATTGATGAGGCATTATGGAGTTCCCCTGAAGATCATTAATTTAATAAAGAATACATATGAAGACATGACATGCAAAATTATTCATGAAGGACAGCTTACAGAACCGTTTGGGATAAGAACAGGAGTGCGACAGGGATGCCTCTTGTCTCCATTTCTTTTCTTACTAGCAATAGACTGGGTTATGAGAACATCGACAACACACAACAGAAGTGGAATCCAGTGGACTCTGACTAAGCAGTTGGATGATCTGGATTTTGCTGATGACTTTGCTCTTCTGTCCCATAACCGTAATCAGATGCAGGACAAATTGAAAACACTCGATGAGAGGTCACAGCAGTTGGGTCTGAAAATACACAGGGAAAAGACAAAGATAATGAGAATAAATGCAGGTAATGATAACAGGGTTGAACTTGAAGAAGCATCAATACAAGATGTAGAATCGTACACATATCTTGGCAGCAATATAGACAAAGTTGGAGGGACAGACAGTGATATCAAAATAAGAATACAAAAAGCAAGAGGAGCTTTCATTGCATTGGGAAATATATGGAGATCAAGAGAAATCGGATCCAACACGAAAATAAGAATCTTCAACTCAAATGTGAAGTCAGTCTTATTGTATGGCTCTGAGACATGGAGAACAACAAAGACAACTACCAAAAAGCTACAGACTTTCATAAATGGGTGCTTGCGTAGAATAGAGGGATTAAAATGGTATGACAAGGTTACCAACGTGGAACTGATGACAAGAACTAGACAAGTGCCAGTGGAACAAGAGATGAGAAGAAGACGATGGCGATGGATAGGACATCATCATCATGTGACGTATTGTTTCCAGAACGTTGTCTCCATTACAGCTGCTCTGAACGCATCACGATTCTGGGCAAGTCGACCTGCATCAGCCAAAGACAAGTTCAGACTCTCTGTGATGTCCTGGGTCCACCGTCGTCTAGGTCGACCCCTTCCCCTTTTTTCCAGGGACCATGCGACACCCTTCCCCAGCTTTTTCCAGGGACCATGCCTTCCATCACTGTTTTTTTTCCAGACTATTATGTCTTTTTGATGTTTCCCCCTCTATTCTTACGGCTGCCTGTTGTTCTTGGTACAGCAGTGCGATGAGTTGTATAAGGTGGTTTGGAAATCCCATATTTTTCATAATAGCCCATAACTGCTGATGTTGTACACAATCGAAAGCTTTGGTGTAATCAATGAAACAAGTATGTAGGTCAACGTTGAATTCTCTACACTTTTCTATGATGATCCTCATGTTGAATATATGATCTCTAGTGCCTCTACCTGGTCGAAAACCCGCCTCATACGCTGAGGAAACCTGTTGATAGCATTACAAGGCAGTCCTTGTTCTGGAATCCCCAGGGCAAGAGAGGCAGAGGTAGACCAAGAAGCACATGGAGAAGAGAGCTGGAAACAGAGGTGAAAATGATGAGCAGAACGTGGAAAGAACTTGAGATGATGGCACGTGACAGGAGGACTTGGCATGTGTTTGTAGAAGGCCTATGCTCCTTTGAGAGTGGAGGGTTGTGAATGAATGTCCATATTAGTGGTCACCATGTCCATATTAGTGGTCACCATGTCCATATTAGTGGTCACCATGTCCATATTAGTGATCTTGCCATACAATTGAAATCCTTCTGTTCTACGCAAGAATCCATTTTTTTTCCTCCATGTTTCAGAGCCATACAATAGGCTTGACTTGACATTTGAATTGAAAACGATACCCTACTATGATGAAAAATTATCTATCTCAAACATTTTTAATCAAAAAAGTCATTCTTTAAACCAATGGAGCAATTCTGCCCAAAGCAAACTCTCTGTTTCCTATGGCGTCCGCCTCGAATTCAAGAGAGATACTGGGTTCGATTCCCAGCCGAGGGAATATAATTTATGGGAAATTGTTTTTACAACCAGTGGTCCCAATGATGTCATACTCCCCCGTGGTCTCCTGGGTAGTGAGATCGGATGCCTTGCCTTCTCGGATAAGGGCGAAAAAAAAATAGGAGGTACCGTGTGCAAGTTGCGCACGTTAAAAATCCCGCGGCAATTGGAATTCGTAAAGAGTAGGCCATAAGGCCACCGCCCTGGCAAAATTTAAAAATTAGAAACCTACCCTCCACAAAAGTATTTATAGAATGTGTGATTCCTATATTCACACATTGTGGGATTCTCGCCGGTGCTACGGAGTTCGTGCACTGTGCTGAATTCTTCCTTGTGTGATCAAAGGGAGGAGATCGGAGAAATGATGGAGTTGTCTGTGTGCAATGAAGATAGTCCTTCAAACCAAATCAAACCAAAGGTGTATATCCTCAACTGTATCTATTGCATTATTATTGTATTATTATTATTATTATCTACCGCATATACATGAAACATATGTCAAAACAATGAGCTTTAAATGTCATTTGACATTTAAGTAATAAGTTTTTATTTTCATTTCTAGAAACAAAATAAAATCTAAGGTAGCCACTTATTTGACGTTACAAGTGAAGGCAAACAAATTGATGCCCACTGTGTAAGTCTTGTTTGAAACATGTCGGATCTCACGGTCTGTCGTAGATTTTGGATAGGGGAATTAAGACATAGATTGGTCCTTTCTGGATAGATTAGAACAGGTGATAGCTCAGTGAGAGGTAATGTAAAGAAAATAGATTTTCACGAGTGAGATGGTGGAAACTAGTTAGAGTCTGTCCCTGAAATCGAGAAACTTCGCTCGTTCAGCGCTCTCTACAACAGAACTTAGTTAGTCAGACAGTCTACTAGTATATATATATATATATATATATATATATATATATAATATATATATATATATATATATATATATATATATATATATATATATATATATATATATATATATATATATATAAACTAACATACACACACACATAAGTGACGACAGTTAGACGCACAGACGTGAAAACTACTTCAATGTATTAGGGATCTTTTGTGACAAGCTGCCCGACACACGTAAATAAAGTTTATGTAAATTTTATTTATCATAAAGAAACTTTACAACAGCAATAAGTTGAATATCAAATCAAATACAAATAAACATAGGTTAATGAATTAATTAAAGAGTTAGACTCATATGTGTAATCCTCCCTCCCTCTGTTGAGACAAGATCCCGTTATGAAGAAAGTCATTAACCCCCAAAGGAGTCACAGGTTTATTCGCTATGGTCTAGGATTTCCCTCTACCGTAAAGAACAGAGTTTATACGTTAATCTATTCTGAAAGGGAAACAGTATTAGCAAACAAACTTTGCATTAAAAAAAAAAGTACAAAGTGGGTACATAAATTTTATACGATCAAAGAACCAAGTGGCCAAATGTCAGGTCGGCAACTTCTCTCAGTATAAAAGTTCTTGGCCACACCACGAATGATCAAACGTCGGAAATGTTAAGGTTATTTATGTCGCCGCAATGGGCCGACTATACATTAGATGTTGCAAAGGAACTCTGGAACTATATGCCCAGTTATAAAGTCACTTTAAATGTTCGTTGGGTTGGTATTCGGTCTCTCTCTGGGTGTAAACACAACCTCAGACCAGATTTACCTTGAAGACCCAGAACTAAGTTAAAAATGTTCTTAAGTATGATTATTCTCAGAGTTACATGGAAGTCGCTGGTAGATTTTGGATTTGACCCAAATACTCCAAACAGAACTATTAAGACTATTCTCCAACAAAAACTAAGAAACTCTACTCAATACGAGTGATTCTAGAATTGCCGCTAGAAGTCTTCTAAAGCTGTGGCAGTACTGGATAAATCTGATTTAGAAAGATCTAGTATATTTATATATCTCTGAAATCAAAGAGACTATTACACTATTGACCGAAACCAGACTCTCTGCCAGATGTTAGCACCTACGTTCAGATCTTCGTTCAGATTTCGGCTTATGTGTAAATCAAAGCCGTTCTTCACGCTAGAGCCGAAAACCAGAATCAGGCATAACGTAATTTTGCTAATCAGTGCAAATTTTACACGTCACTGCTGGTCTGGCCATTTCTAGTGAGCAGTGTCTTTGATCTCGACGTTCTCATCGTGTTTAATTACTTTCTAGTGAACGGATTACAAGGGAGGTAATAGCAATTTGCTCACCTTGGTTCAAAAATTATCTGCTCTTAGTACTAAAAGTAATACATCCTTGATCCCTGTCTTATCTATTACCACGATTTTCAATCGCTGGCGTAAAATAATACAGCTCACGTTAGCTAATTGGTCTCTGGTAAACTCTCATCAAAGGGAATAGCGAACAGAAATGAAATATTCGTGCTAATTTAGAAAAAAAGGGAAAGATCTCAGAGTGTATAGGGGTTTTTTATGTTAACCAATAGGCGTAGGTGAAAATTAGGTAAAGAAGAATGTAGATAAAGAAGTAGATATATGAAATCAATTATCATAATCTCCCACACGGTCCCCTAAAATGTTATTGTGATGAAGTATTTTATGTCAAAAAATAACAATTAGTACTCTTTAGTTCGACTTTGTTTCAGATAAACCAATTAGATGAGCGAAACAAAAATTATTAATATTTAAAAATTAGGAGTTACTTTTCAGTCACACTATAGAATTATGGCTGACAACGGAACAATTCCTATAATGTTGGACATGCGTTTATATTCTTTACATAGTGGATTCTCTATAATTCATGCCAACAACAGACCAGTTCTCTTGGTCGTTTATATTTGGACATGTGCCATAATATAACCGACGGACCTTGTGTCCAGGTTGAACAAGGTGCGCCTCGACAAAACGACGAAAAACTATTTTTTTTTCCCTATCGATATGGCTATTTAATATGGAAGAGATATAGACATTCATTCATTTGTGTATGAAAATGCTGTCTATGGGGAAAGCGAGATAATCCATGTTTGATTCACACTTTTGATTATAGGAGTAATCGTTTTTGATATTGATCCGGCGCAAGGATATTGCTCTTATATTTGTACTTATTTTTAGGGCCAGAAAATAGATTAATTTGCTTATTATGTTTATGGCCTGAATTCATATGTATTACATATTATTAGTACAAGTAGAATCAGTCCTATATTGTATATTTTGGATGGGTAGGCGGGACTAGATTCTTGTTATTCCGGTCTAGCGGAAGTATGAGTTGTCTTGACAAGTCGTGATGAGTTCCGATGTACCGTGATAATGGCGGGTACGCACTTTTCAAAGGGCTGGTAGATTCTTAAGGAAATATGATTCATGAAGTGGTTTTCTTCTAAAGGAGATGGTATCTCTACTATAGTTTATGTTAGAGACTCTCCTAAGGTACGGTACAATGTATAATTCGGACTCCATGTATTGCCAGACCCTATTTTGATGATCTCATGTCGATTCGACCTAGATGGAACATTGTGCTTCGTATCGCTAGGGTCGTGTTTTGTATCGACAAAGATGACAGACTTTCCTACAGCGGTTATGGCTACGTGAACTAACCTGATCACCGTAGAGCTGTATGGGAACATTTATGAAATCATTTATATACCCATTATAAATTAACTCTGGCTTATATTCTCCTTCCTATGAATGAGTGAACGACAACTCAGGGAGGCGGCCATGTTAGATTTCGGTCATCATATGTTTTGATCACTGCCAAGAGAACAGATTATTTATCCTATTATCGGACAGTGACAGGGAGATCTCAATCTTGCTAGAAACCCCCTCTTTCGTGGTTTCATAATATATGCTACAAACTATGGACGTCAAGTAACTTTAGTTATTTACCGATCTGCCTTCACTGACGCGTTTAGTCAGATAGGGGGATGCGGCCATAATGTATCATGACAATTGAACTTTTGATGTACTGCCCATTATTTCTGAATGTGTCATGACTTCAGATCTGCTATGTATACCTACAAATTGATATGTCAACATACCATGATGTACTCGTATGTCCCAGTGTGTACGTCTGAATAAATTGAGTAAACAAAGATTCCAGCAGTCTGCATTGGTGCCTTGTAGACACAAGTGTATGAGTGGTTATATTGGTCAGCACACGAACAGTACACCATTCGCGGTAATCACACTCTACACTTCTACTTCATACATACACCATCCTGCGTCGGTTGGAGTGACCAAGTTTAGGGCCTGCTTCCCCTGGAGCCTTTGCCTTCCCTAACTCAGGACTAGGGTGAGTTACCCATTTACAGCTGGGTAGACTGGGGGCATGCCTGATCTCAACAACACACCACTCTTCCTTACAGAGCATACAGACTGACACTTTACAGAGTGGGAAATAAACAAATAAAGAAGAAAGAAACTTTACAGTGGCGAGCCAGATTCCTGGGTCCAGCTTACGCAGTTTTGTGTTGAGAATCACAGTTTACAGCTGAAAGAACATTTGTTTGAACACATCAACACCAGTAGGACAGCTATACAGTCGATGTCAGCTTGACCTGTATTACCGATAGGATGCTGTATCTAGGTCAGCGCTTGTTGACAGTTTTTCGCTGTACAGACAGTATTACACAGGACAGTGGTATCAAGTGTAGAAAATATCTGGAGCAGTATTGTTGACATTTCTCAACGTACAGAAGAATCACAGTGTTGTTGAACATAAAGTGCATAGTTCATCGTTGGATCTTCATATGCTCTACAGAGAAAAATTGACAGTGTAATAGTTTAAAATTAAATCTATTACTGAATAAAGTGGCAAGTTATTATTATTTAAATAAACTGTGCCTGCTTTACAACACTATACCTGCAACACATTCCATTCATGATATAAATTATATTGTATGCTATATGCTATTTATGTTTACATGTTATTTGTTATGTGGTAAATTAGTTTATGTTCTGTGTGACTAGTACAAGGTATGCCGAGTGACATTGGTCTGGTACTAGTATTCTATAGGTACACATTTTCTTAATTGGAAATTTGTTAGCAACAATTTGCTGCTATTTCTGTTAGTTGTGATGAGGTGTTCTTTTCTTCGTTGTTTTTGTTAATAATTTTGTGTTCCTTAGTTTTGTTTGATTTGTTTGCATTTGTTGGTCTAATCTTTTCTATTTTTGATTTCTTTACACCCTTATGTTTATACACTGTGGCGTTATTTGTCTTGTTATCTTATTGCAGTTATCATCACGGATTCTGTGATCATTTTTTTCATTTCTCCTATTTAATTTAATTTGATCTCTGCAAATGTTTTCAGATTGTCTTTTCTTGTTTGTCCTTTGTAATGTCTTTAGTTGACATATGACACAGGAGTTATAGTGGTATACACTGATAGTATAGTACAGATCAGTACTTTATGATTATTTTCCACAGGTACCCAAGTGATCTTTGATTACATTGAGGTATACAAGACCTTTGTAAGGCTTGTCTCCCACAGTATTTGAGATACAGTTATTGTTGTCCACAGGTACTCAAGTTATCATTGGTTATTATAAACCATACAAGTTTGGACTAAGACTAAGTCTATGGTATAGACTTGTCTCCCATTAAAGTGAAAGAGGGTAATTTATTTACTTTTTCAGGTTTCTGATTTAAGAAGACAATATGTCTACATTAGATTATTTTATTGCACAAGGAAAATCTCTTGATAAGACTGGAAAAGACTTAGAACAATGGGCTGTTGCTCAATATGACAAAGCATTAGCTGCTGAAGAGAGAAAAGCTGCTGCTGAAGAAAAAAAAGCTCTGGCTGAAGAAAAAAGATTAGAAAGAGAAGCTGCTGCTGAAGAAAAAAAAGCTGCTGCTGAAGAAAAAAAAGCTCTGGCTGAAGAAAAAAGATTAGAAAGAGAAGCTGCTGCTGAAGAAAAAAAAGCTGCTGCTGAAGAAAAAAAAGCTCTGGCTGAAGAAAAAAGATTAGAAAAAGAAGCTGATACTGCTGCTGAACTAAAGAAATTGCAGATGCAAGTGGAGGAAAGGAGATTTGATGCAGAACAGAAGAAATTAGAAGCTGCTGCAGAACAGAAAAAATTAGAAGCTGCTGCAGAACAGAAAAAATTAGAAGTTGCTGCTGCTGCAGAACAGAAAAAATTAGAAGCTGCTGCAGAACAGAGAAGATTAGATAGAGAAGCTGAAGAGAGAAAAGCAATAAGAGAACATGAGTTTGAATTAGAGAAATTAAAATTGACATGTATGAGTAATGTTAATCAGGCATCTGGTGGTAATGGTAAACCCTTTGTGTACAAGGTCAAGGTACCAGCGTTTAACCCTACCAGTGATGACATAACATTTTGGCTTTCTAGATTTGAACGGGCTTGTCGATCTCATAATGTTGACAAATCACAGTATGTGAATCAGTTGTCTGAAAATCTAAAAGGGGAGTCCCTAAGTAAGTTATATTTTGTTGAAGAGGCCGACAAAGATAATTATGATGCTGTTAGGGCAGCTTTGATAAAGAGATATCAGCTGTCTGAGGAAGGTTACCGTCTTTTGTTTAAAAACAATGAGACCTGAGGTAGGTGTAGAATTCTCAGATTTCATCTCAAAAGCACGAATTACACTTTCACGATGGATTGAATTATCCAAAACAGAGAAAACATTTGATGGTCTTACGGATTTATTGCTAAGAGACAAGGTCATGTCTTCTGTAAATAAATCATTCCTAGAGTTCTTACATGAGCGTAAACCTGGTACAATAAAGCAAATGGAAGAATATTGTGACCAGTATGCCACGGCACACCCTGACATGATTCTTAGTAACTCTAACATTAAAGAGAGTATGCCAGTTGCTTCGGCAACAGAATATAATCAGAATTACTCACACAAATTCCAAGGAGCTAAAAATAAATTTGATAAAAAGGTTAATTGGAATAAGTATCAAAACCAAGATAACCACTCAAATCAGGGTTCTTCTTCGAAGAACTGGAATCGGGCTGATAGTCCTCGACACGCGAGGGGTACCCATAATGTTAGAAATTCTCGGAAAGGGAGTAGCTATAGGAACTACCCAAGTGCTTCATGGAGACAAAAAAAACCAATATTACAGGGATACTCAATATAACGAGCATGATGATTATGATCATGAATATTATGATTCAAACCCAAATAGGGGTTATAACAGAGGCAATAATAATTATAGAGACAATTATAACCGAGGTAGATCACAACACAAAAGACATGGTAAATCTTATTACCAGGCTAACTCTGCACAACAGGAGTTCCACGACACCGATAATCAGAATAATGATAAAAAAGACTCCAACAGTGTAGCAAATTCCGCTTTCGATTTTGCTAGAGCATTTGAGTGTTCGCAATGCAAAACATTATTCGATCCAACCACAGTTTCTACTTTAAGCTGCGGTCACCCGCTTCCCGCTCTCCATGCGTCAATTGCGCATAATGGAAGGGGTGCTCTTGTCTTTAATAGGGGCCTAATAGATGGTACTCCGGTATCAATTCTTTTCGATTCGGGGTGCACTACCATTGGAGTGAGGCAATCACTCGTAAATCCTTCTCGAGCTACAGGCAATATAGTCAAATGTGTAACATTTGGTGGCACATTGGAGAAGTACTCCACTGCCATTATCAATATTGCTACGCCTTTCTTTACAGGAGAGGTGCAAGCATGTCTCTTGCCGAATCCGATCGCTGATCTTATCATCGGTCGCATTCATGGAGTGAAAGAATGCACTCCACAGCAAATTTCTAATTGGGAAAATGTTAATATGCAATCTGCTAATGCAGTAATCACTAGGGCTCAAGCTCTTAATATGCCACAATCTTCACATTCTGAAGATAATGATGCGCAGATCCAAGATGATCCCTTGGAGATTTCCCACGATTCCTTTATCAAACAGCAGGAAGATGATCCTACTCTAAAGAAATTCTTTACTCTGGCAAAAAAAGGTGATCCGAATAAGGATACAAATCGTAAATCTTGGATTACGATGAAGAATGGCGTACTTGTACGTATGGTACAAGACTCCGCTAAGTCCATTCATTCTCAAATCCTTGTGCCTAAAAATATGAGAGTTAAAATCTTACAGCACGCTCATGATTCGCAGTGTGCTGGACATATGGGTTTTTCCCGTACTAAAGCTAGAGTTCTTCAATCTTTCTTTTGGCCTGCTGTGAATAAGGACATTCGAATCTATTGTCGATCTTGTAAAGTATGTCAAGAGATTAAATCCAGAGGTCCACGCCATGATGCACCTATTCAGGCTGCAGACATTCCCATTCGGCCATTTCAAAAAATGGCGATAGACATCATTGGTCCATTTAAGATAAAGTCTGCTAGAGGACACCAATTTATTTTGACGTGTGTTGATATGTGCACACGTTGGCCGGAGGCTGTTCCTCTAAAGAGCATAACTACTGCTGATGTCGCAGATGCTCTTTGGTTAATATTTTCTCGTCTGGGGTTTCCAGCAGAAATATTATCCGACCATGGTACCCAACTCATATCGGATACCATGTCTCAAGTAATGTCGACTCTGAAGATAGAGAGATCGCTGAGTAGTATTTATCATCCTATGTCCAATGGGATGGTGGAACGTTTGAATAGAACTCTGAAAAACCTACTAGGTAAGATAACAGAAGATCATCCTCAGGATTGGGATAGGGTTTTACCCGCGGCTCTCTTTGCATATAGAGAGGTCGCCAACGAACATACAGGATTTTCTCCCTTTGAACTTGTCTTTGGCGCGAAACCGCGAGGTCCTATGTCCTTACTTCATGATCTTATAACTGCTGATAATATTGTCGATGACACAAAATCCTCTTATGAATATGTCATCGCACTTAGACACAAGATTATTGAAGCATGCAAATTGGCAACTGCTTCTTCTGAATTTGCGAAACAGAAGGCAAGGGAATTTGCCAATAAAAAGAGATGTTTGCGACAACTTTGTCCAGGTGACAAAGCATTTGTCTTGCTACCTTGTAGGGAAAATAGACTTCTCATTTCTTGGAAAGGTCCGTACGATATAATATCAAAAGTTTCCGATGTTGACTATATCGTCGATATTGACGGGAAGCGTAAAACCTTCCACATCAACATGCTCACGGAATTCCATGAACGTCCTGATTATTTACAACCTGTTTTCCAGGCAACGGACGATTTTCCAGTCCAACATGGACAGTACTCATCTCTGTCAGTAATACAGGATGAGGAAACGAGTTTCTCGGATGTAAATTTACCTTTTCCAATGATTCCTCTTCACTCTAATGAATCATGGAAAGATGTTGCAATTTCTCCAGAATTATCTCCAGGAGAGCAGAAACAAGTTTCTACTATGTTAGAACAATTTCAGGATGTCCTTACTGACATTCCTGGTCAAACTGATGTCATTCAACATGACATTATTCTTACTGACCATAGTCCTATAAGAGTCAGACCGTATCCTATCCCGATACATTTTCAAGCACAGGTAGAGAAAGAGTTAGATGAGATGATAGAGTTAAAAATTATTGAACCATCCACATCAGCATATTCTTCGCCGATGGTTATAGTACGGAAAAAAGACAATAACATACGTCTTTGCGTGGATTATCGCAAATTGAATCAAGTGACTAAATTTGATGCGGAACCTATGCCTTTACTAGAAGAGCTACTTACGAGACTATCGAATTCTCACTTCTTTACTAAACTCGATTTGTCTAAGGGATATTGGCAAGTTCCACTATCCGAACACGCCAAACCGTTTACTGCTTTTTCGACGCCTAGGGGTCTATTCCAATGGAATTTCATGCCTTTCGGTCTTATGAACGCCCCTGCTACATTTGTACGCATGATGCGTCGAATCCTATCTCATCGCTCAGATGTCATTGCGTATCTGGATGACATCTGTCTTTTCAGTGATACTTGGAACGATCACTATAATGGTATAAATGAACTATTGTCTATCTTACGCGAGCATAACCTGACAGCGAAACCATCGAAAGCATGTATTGGTTTTAGCGAAATATCTTTCTTAGGACACCGTGTTGGTCATGGGTTCCTAAAAACAGAAGACCATAATACAAGCAAGATACTTAACATTTCTATTCCTAAGACTAAAAAGCAAGTACGAAGTCTCTTAGGTCTAATACAATTTTATGGACGATTCATCCCGAATCTGTCCTCCATTATGTCACCTCTTTCTTCCTTGCTAAAGAAAGGGTCTCCTAATGTAGTCCATTGGACTCAAGAATGTCAATCCTCTTTGGATAAGGTTAAAACTATGTTTTCTACTTCACCTATCCTAGTATTGCCTTCTAAGGATAAGACATTTATTCTTCGTAGTGACGCTTCATCCACCGGGATTGGAGCTGCACTAATGCAAGAGTACTCTGGAACTCTGCATCCTGTGATGTATATTTCTCGGAAATTAAATGCCGCAGAGAAGAATTACTCGGTCCTAGACCGTGAATTATTGGCTATGGTTTGGTCAATCCTTAAACTGCAAAGATTTCTTCTGGGCGCGCATTTCATTGTGGAAACTGACCAGAAAGCTCTTACGGCTATTCAGAGTAAAAATCTGAAGAGCGCGAGATCAACGCGATACGCGATTGCTCTACAGCCATTTCATTTTTCGGTGCGAGCTATCCGTGGGTCAGAAAATGTGATGGCAGATATTTTGTCTAGATGCCCACATGATTCATAACTGTTATATACAACTTTGATACAGTTGTTTCTATGTTGAAATGTGTACACATATGTAATATATCATATATTGATTGTAACACTACTTAGCGGTTCATTGATATTTATTCACCGCTGATCTTTCAATGTTTTTCGTCTTTGATGATCATGATGTTAAGATATCTTAGATGAAATTTATGTATAAACTAATGTGGAAATTGTGTCATTGCTAATATTGTAGTATGCGTTGGTGACACCTCTCTGGAAATATTTATACTTAGAGAAGTACTTTCTCTAAGGTCATAAAACTTATGCTTATCATCTGCGCATTGTATTGGTGCGTTGTGAGCCTATTGTATGTTGCTCCTAGATGTATTTCAAAAAAAAAAAAAGTACCATTTTTTTTTTCCCGAGGGGTGTGGTAATCTGTTGCGTGCATATTTTGACGCACATATTACAAAAATCGATATGGCTATTTAATATGGAAGAGATATAGACATTCATTCATTTGTGTATGAAAATGCTGTCTATGGGGAAAGCGAGATAATCCATGTTTGATTCACACTTTTGATTATAGGAGTAATCGTTTTTGATATTGATCCGGCGCAAGGATATTGCTCTTATATTTGTACTTATTTTTTAGGGCCAGAAAATAGATTAATTTGCTTATTATGTTTATGGCCTGAATTCATATGTATTACATATTATTAGTACAAGTAGAATCAGTCCTATATTGTATATTTTGGATGGGTAGGCGGGACTAGATTCTTGTTATTCCGGTCTAGCGGAAGTATGAGTTGTCTTGACAAGTCGTGATGAGTTCCGATGTACCGTGATAATGGCGGGTACGCACTTTTCAAAGGGCTGGTAGATTCTTAAGGAAATATGATTCATGAAGTGGTTTTCTTCTAAAGGAGATGGTATCTCTACTACAGTTTATGTTAGAGACTCTCCTAAGGTACGGTACAATGTATAATTCGGACTCCATGTATTGCCAGACCCTATTTTGATGATCTCATGTCGATTCGACCTAGATGGAACATTGTGCTTCGTATCGCTAGGGTCGTGTTTTGTATCGACAAAGATGACAGACTTTCCTACAGCGGTTATGGCTACGTGAACTAACCTGATCACCGTAGAGCTGTATGGGAACATTTATGAAATCATTTATATACCCATTATAAATTAACTCTGGCTTATATTCTCCTTCCTATGAATGAGTGAACGACAACTCAGGGAGGCGGCCATGTTAGATTTCGGTCATCATATGTTTTGATCACTGCCAAGAGAACAGATTATTTATCCTATTATCGGACAGTGACAGGGAGATCTCAATCTTGCTAGAAACCCCCTCTTTCGTGGTTTCATAATATATGCTACAAACTATGGACGTCAAGTAACTTTAGTTATTTACCGATCTGCCTTCACTGACGCGTTTAGTCAGATAGGGGGATGCGGCCATAATGTATCATGACAATTGAACTTTTGATGTACTGCCCATTATTTCTGAATGTGTCATGACTTCAGATCTGCTATGTATACCTACAAATTGATATGTCAACATACCATGATGTACTCGTATGTCCCAGTGTGTACGTCTGAATAAATTGAGTAAACAAAGATTCCAGCAGTCTGCATTGGTGCCTTGTAGACACAAGTGTATGAGTGGTTATATTGGTCAGCACACGAACAGTACACCATTCGCGGTAATCACACTCTACACTTCTACTTCATACATACACCATCCTGCGTCGGTTGGAGTGACCAAGTTTAGGGCCTGCTTCCCCTGGAGCCTTTGCCTTCCCTAACTCAGGACTAGGGTGAGTTACCCATTTACAGCTGGGTAGACTGGGGGCATGCCTGATCTCAACAACACACCACTCTTCCTTACAGAGCATACAGACTGACACTTTACAGAGTGGGAAATAAACAAATAAAGAAGAAAGAAACTTTACACCAACCTGAGATAGGGAGACTGGTCAACACGCCAACCTGAGATAGGGAGACTGGTCAACACAGCAAACTTGAGATATGGAGACTGATCAACACCGCAAACCTGAGATAAGGAGACTGGTCAACACGCCAACCTGAGATAGGGAGACTGGTCAACATATCAAACCTGAGATAGGGAGACTGGTCAACACAGCAAACCTGACATAGGAAGACTAACTAAGATAGCAAACCTCAATTAGAAACATAAGCCAAAATGGAAAAGGTAAAGGTAGTCCCATAGAAGATACTACCGTAGGTGAATGGAAGTGTTAGAGACTTCACCATACTAGGTCCAGCATCGAGAGGTGGGGTGACCACTTCCCTTCCCCGCTGCCTTTTTCTTCTCTGACTCTGGTTATGTACCCATTTACAGTTATGTAGACTGGAGCGTGTCGGTACTGTGATTCGAACCCGGCATCTTAGCCACGAGATTCCAGCGCTCTAACCACTCTGTCAATCGGACGCTCAAGACAAAATGACAAACCAGAAATAGGAAAACAGGTCAATATGTCAAACCTGAGATAGGAAAAATGGCCATAATAGCAAATTTGAAATAGGAAGACAGGTCAAAATAGCAAACCTGAGATAGGAAGATAGGTCGTAATAGCAAACCTAACATGTGGAGACATATTAAGATAACCTGTGGCGATATTTGTGTACGTCCTTCTACATTCTTCATTCTCTCCTACATTACCGATTTATTTATTCATTTTTGACACTCATCGTCTTATTATTTGGCATATTTATGCACCTACATTCTTGCCTAGTCACTCTAAGACTTGTTACGTTTCACCATGTGAATTGTAGCATTACAAGGCTAATTAGACAGGTCAGTGGATAATACTTCTATCACTTAAGTTGTCTAGCCACCTTTGATAGAGACTTGTTGACACAAGGTGGTTGATAACTCTCCTTTTTCTTCTTCATCGTAACTGTGTATACCAGACATGCTGTAAAGTACTGCTTTCATTCTCCTCACGCAAACCAGTGGTGAATATGATGGAGGCTCCAGGGGGAGCAAAGGTCAACTCAACCGACGCAGGGTTATGCCAATATGGAGTGTGAGTGTGAAGTGTGAGTTAGGCGAATGGTGGACTGTTCGTGTGTTGACCCGTATAAGGCACTCATTCACTCATTACGTTATGTCACCAATGCAGACCACTGTAGTCGTTTCAATAGTTTAATTGGACGCACACACTTGACAGATTGGGTACAGTTACAGGAACATGAGTCGACATAGACAGCATAATATTGATCAATGGACTACCGTCCTAAATTAGCATTCATGAAGAATAATCTTGCAATGGAACATCTGTAAACACCAAGATTTCCATAGTTTATAAATACAGTCAGTAGACCTTACTGACCGAGCATGTCAATTAAGCAATACTGTTCAAACTTGACTCCTAAACAGGATCTCTTTCTGGCGAAGATTCCTTTAGGTAAATTACAGCAAATCTCTGTGAAGATAATGTTAATTTCTGTATAATAGTGATCTCTCAATCATCACCTGATAATAAGGAAGTTTTCCCGTTCTCTGCTAATGATTTACAATAAGTAGAATTCCAAAATCAATCGAATTCCACAATGGCTGCTGGTTCCCGGTTGAGCATCACTCACTATACGGCTGTATAGCCAAATCTTCAATCGAAGCTTTGTTCATCAACAATAAATGATTCTACAAGGATCAGCATATTCTGTCCTCATAGTTGCTGCATATAAACATATTTCGTGCTGCTTGAGAATATGTCGTCCCGACATATTCATAGGTAAATACATGTAAACGTCTGCCCATCTTAAGCCTAGGAATGAACGAAGTCAGCAAAAGTACGTTTTTTTTACCTGGACATAAGAAATACACTAGCAAGCACACACAAAAAACGCTCTCCCGGCGTTATAGAATCACAACTGGGGAACTCATGGACTAAACGATCCTGGAAGAAACTATCTTCGTCCCCAGAATAACTTAAAGAGATCACAAACTCTTGGGCATCTCTCCGACATGACTTCCCGCCCTAGGCCTAGACAACCGAAGAACCCTCCAACCTATCTTCATCCGCCGAAAACACCTGACCCCCTTCAGTACAGTACAAGAACAAATAGTTCCACTTAAACATACTAAGATATCAAGATATAAGACATACTCGTCCTACATAAAGAAGCACTACACATAGATTCGGACCATAGACATTCTGAAGCAAGAACAATCTATTCCTAACCAAACACAGAATAGATTCAAGTAAGTCTAAATTCCTCCGCCGAGTTCTATTTTTAAGAACGCTACAAAGAGCGATAACTCACAGAATGACTACTTATTGCCCAATCTGAGTTTCGTCCCTCAAGACCAAAACATGCATACAAAGATGAATATATCACCATCAGACAATTAAAACATTTTACATGGTATGCGTAATCCGTGCGCCAAAAAATATGTGCGCAACAGATTACCACACCCCCCGGGAAAAAAATGAAAATCATTTTTTTTTTCATCTGAGAGCAACATACAATAGGCTCCCAACGCATAAATACTGCGCAGATGAGAAATATCTGGAATTATTTAAGCCAGATTAATGCAAAATCTCAATCCCTCAGAGAAAGCATTTCTCTTAAGCATAAGTGTTTCCAGGGAGGTGTCACCAACGCATACTACTATACAATGATACAATGCATATAACAATTTAAGTTTAAGCATTCCAAGTACATGATTGACAAAAAGAAAAATCATCAACGAGTAATGGTGACTATATATCAATGAACGTACTGCCATTACGAATTACAATGTGTATCTATTTTGATATAGAAAAGAAAAATCTGTTGTCGAGTTGGAAGTGTTAAGACGTCCAATACTCAACAGCTAAGTGGAATCATGTGGGCATCTAGACAGAATGTCTGCCATCACATTATCTGATCCACGGATAGCTCGTACCGAAAAATGAAAAGGTTGAAGAGCAATTGCATATCGAGTAGACCTCGAACTCTTCAAACTTTTACTCTGGATATCTGTAAGAGCTTTCTGATCGGTTTCTACTATAAAATGTGCGCCTAGAAGGAATCTTTGTAATTTGAGAATTGACCATACCATAGCCAACAGTTCACGGTCTAAAACCGAATAATTCCTTTCTGCAGCATTAAGCTTTCTGGAAATATACATTACAGGATGCAGAGTTCCAGAGTACTCTTGCATTAGTGCCGCTCCAATCCCAGTGGATGAAGCGTCACTACGAAGAACAAATGTCTTATCTTTAGTAGGCAACACTAAAATAGGTGCAGTAGAAAACATAGTTTTAATCTTATCCAAAGAGGATTTACATTCTTGAGTCCAATGGACTATATTAGGAGACCCTTTCTTTAGCAAGGTAGAAAGAGGTGCTATGATTGAGGACAGATTCGGTATGAATCGTCCATAGAATTGTATAAGACCTAAGAGACTTCGCACTTGCTTTTTAGTCTTAGGAATAGAAATGTTAAGTATTTTACTTGTATTATGGTCCTCTGTTTTTAGGAAACCATGGCCGACCCGGTGACCTAAAAAAGAAATTTCACTAAAACCAATGCAGGCTTTAGATGGTTTCGCTGTCAGGTTATACTCGCGTAGAGTAGATAGCAATTCAACTAACCCTGAATAGTGATCTTCCCAAGTATCGCTGAAAAGACAGATGTCGTCTATGTACGCAATGACATCTGACCGATAGGATAGAATTTTACGCATCATGCGTACGAATGTAGCTGGTGCGTTCATAAGGCCGAAAGGCATAAAATTCCATTGAAAAAGGCCTCTAGGTGTAGAAAAAGCAGTAAAAGGTTTGGCGCGTTCAGATAGAGGAACTTGCCAATATCCTTTAGACAAATCTAGTTTAGTGAAAAAAAAATGCGATTTAGAAAGCTTAGTAAGTAGCTCTTCTAGTAAAGGCATAGGTTCAGCATCAAACTTCGTGACTTGATTCAATTTGCGATAGTCAACGCAAAGACGTATGTTATTGTCTTTTTTACGGACAATAACCATCGGCGAAGAATACGCAGAAGTGGATGGTTCAATTATTTTTAAATCTATCATCTCATCCAATTCCTTTTCAACCTGTGCTTGAAAATGTATAGGAATAGGATAAGGTCTGACTCTAATAGGATTATGGTCAGTTAGAATAATGTCATGTTCAATGACATGAGTTTGTCCAGGAATGTCAGTAAGGACATCCTGAAATGTTTGTAACATAGACGAAACTTGTCGCTGTTCTCCTAGAGATAAATCGGGAGAAACAGTAACATTTTTCCATGATTCACTAGAATGAAGTGGAATCATCGGAAGCGGAAGATTAACATCCGAAAAACTTGTTTCCTCATCCTGTATTACAGACAGTGATGAGTAATGACCATGTTGGACAGGTGAATCGTCCGTTGCCTGGAAAATAGGCTGTAAATAATCCGGACGTTCATGGAATTCCGTAAGCATATTGATGTGGAAGGTTTTACGCTTCCCATCAATATCGACAATGTAGTCAACATCGGAAATTTTCGAGATTATATCGTACGGACCTTTCCAAGAAATAAGTAGTCTGTTTTCCCTACAAGGTAGCAAAACAAATGCTTTGTCACCAGGACAAAGTTGTCGTAAGGTTCTTTTCTTATTGGCAAATTGTCTTGCTTTCTCCTTAGCAAACTCAGAAGAAGAAGTTGCCAATTTGCATGCTTCGATAATCTTTTGTCTTAGCGCGATGACATATTCGTAAGAAGATTTTGTGTCATCGGTAATATTATCAGCGGTTATGAGATCATGAAGCAAAGACATAGGGCCGCGCGGTCGCGCGCCAAAGACAAGTTCAAAGGGAGAAAATCCTGTATGTTCATTGGGAACCTCTCTGTAAGCGAAGAGGGCCGCGGGTAAAACCCTATCCCAATCTTGAGGATGATCCTCAGTTATCTTCCCTAGTAAGTTTTTGAGTGTTCTATTAAGGCGTTCTACCATCCCATTCGACATTGGGTGATAGATACTGCTCAAAGATCTCTCTATCTGGAGAGTAGACATTACTTGAGACATGGTATCCGATATTAGTTTGGTGCCATGATCTGATAATATTTCTCCGGGAAATCCCAGACGAGAAAATATAAGCCAAAGAGCATCTGCAATGTCAGCAGTAGTAATGCTCTTCAGAGGGATAGCCTCTGGCCAACGTGTGCACATGTCCACACACGTTAAGATAAACTGATGTCCTCTAGCAGATTTGATCTTAAATGGACCAATGATATCTATCGCCATCTTTTGAAATGGTCGAATAGGAATGTCTGCAGCCTGAATAGGTGCAGCATGGCGTGGACCTTTGGATTTGACTTCTTGACATATTTTACAAGATCGACAAAAGATCCGTATGTCCTTGTTCACAAAAGGCCAAAAGAAAGCCGCAAGAACTCTTGACTTTGTACGGGAAAAACCTGTATGTCCAGCACACTGAGAGTCGTGTGCGTGTTGTAATATTTTAACTCTCAAATTCTTGGGTACAAGAATCTGAGAATGACTTGACTTGTTGGAGTCTTGCACCATACGTACAAGTACGCCATTCTTCATTGTAATCCAAGATTTACTCTTTGAATCTTTATTCGGATCACCTTTTGTTGCAAGAGTGAAGAATTTCTTTAGAGTCGGATCCTCTTCTTGCTGCTTTATAAATGAGTCACGCGAAATTACCAAGGGATCATCTTGGTTATGCACTTCATTATCTTCAATAGATGAAGTTTCGGGCATATTGAGAGCTTGAGCTCTAGTGACTACAGCATTAGCAGTTTGAATATTTTGTTTTTCCCAAACGGAAATTTGTTGTGGAGTGCATTCTTTGACTCCGTGAATACGACCGATGATAAGATCAGCGATCGGATTCGGCAGAAGACATGCGTGTACATCTCCTGTAAAGAAGGAGTAGCGATCCTAATGATAGCAGTAGAGTATTTCTCTATGGTGCCGCCAAATGTTACACATTTGACTACTTTGCCTGTAGCACGAGAAGGATCTATGAGTGACTGCCTAACACCAATTGTGGTGCATCCAGAATCAAAAAGCAATGAAACTGGATTGTCATTTACTAAACCTTTGTGTAAGACAAGAGAACATCTTCCATCATGCGCGATTGACGCGGGAAGAGCGGGAAGAGGATGGCCACAAATTAAAGTGGACACCGTAGTTGGTTCGAATAATGTTTTGCATTGGGGGCACTGAGATGCTCTCCCAAAATCGAAAGCGGCACATGCCATATTGTTAGAGTCATCATTATCTTTATTTTGTTTATAGGCATCATGGGACTCTTGCTGTGCAGAGTTTGCATGATAATGAGATTTTTGTTTTTTATGTTGGGGTCTACCTCTGTTATTATTACCCCTGTAATTATCATTGTTTCCTCTATTGTAACCCCTATTTGGGTTTGAGTCATAATTCCCCTGGTTACTATTATCATATTCATTATAATGAGTATCTCTGTAATTATGATCTTGTTGTCTCCATGATGGAAAACTAGGATAGTTTCTAAAATGACTTCCTTTGCGGAAGTTCCTATAATTATGACTACCCCTGAATCGAGGGCTGTCGGCTCGTCTCCAGATATTCGAAGAAGAACCCTGAAATGATTGGTTACCTTGGTTCTGATAACTGTTATGGTTACCCTTTTTATTAAACCTGTTTTGAGGTCCTTGGAATTTGTGTGAGTAATTAGGGTTGTATGGTGTTGCTGATGCAACTGGCATACCTTCCTTAACCTTAGTATTGCTAATAGCTACATCTGGGTGTGCAGTGACGTATTGGGTACAATATTCTTCCATTTCTTTTAGTGTTTTAGGTTTCCGCTCATGTAGGAATTCAAGGAATGGTTTACTAATGCTTGACATAATCTTGTCCCTGAGCAATAAATCCATAAGTGCTTCATAAGTCTTTTCTGTTTTGGACAGTTCAATCCAACAATTAAATGTAAGACGTGTCCTTGCAATGAATTCTGAGAATTCTACCCCTGATTCAGGTACCATTCTTTTAAACAAAATACGGTAACCTTCCTCAGATAACTGGTATTTCTTTATCAAGGCTGCCCTAATAACCTCATAATTATCCTTGTCAGTTTCTTCAACCAAACTTAAACTCGTCAGAGAATCACCTTTTAAATTCTCAGACAACTGATTAGCATATTGTGATTTCTCCACATTATGAGCTCGACAAGCACGTTCAAATCTATCAAGCCAGAATGTTATATCATCACTGGCAGAATTGAACGCTGGTACCTTGACCTTGTAAGTAAAGGGTTTACCACTAGATGACTGATTGACATTACTCATGTTTGTCAATTTCAACTTTTCTAACTCAAATGCTAAAAGTTCTTTTTGATGTTCATGTTCTCTTATTGCTCTTTTCTCCTCAGCTTCAGCTTCTTTGTCTAATCTCTTTTGTTCAGCTTCTTTGTCTAATCTCTTTTGTTCAGCTTCTTTGTCTAATCTCTTTTGTTCAGCTTCTCTGTCTAATCTTCTCTGCTCAGCATCAGCTTCTATGTCTAATCTCTTTTGTTCAGCTTCTCTGTCTAATCTTCTCTGCTCAGCATCAGCTTCTTTGTTTTGTTTTTCCAATTCCATTTGGAATCTCTTTTCCTCAACCTGCATCTGCAGTTTCTTTTGTTAAAATTCTATTTCCATTTTTCTATCCTCACTTTTTTGTTTCATTTCCTCACTTTTTTGTTTCATTTCCTCAGCTTTAAGTGCTTTATCATATTGACTGGTAGCATACTCCTCCAACTTATCTCCAGTCTTGCCTAGAGATTTCCCTAACTCAATAAAGTGTTCCAATGTAGACATGATGTCTAATAATGATAGCAATCAGTTGACACAAAAATGTAATCTATATTTCAAAGTAATGTAAACACAAGCTCTTAATAATTTGATCAATCAGCTCCTTATCCCAAACTATGTGGGAAACAAGCCTTTAGTAAGGTCTTGTATAATCAACTGTGTACCAACCAATTACTAAAAATCATCAGTTGACTTTTTCTTATAAATTCATATGATCAAATATATTTTAAATAGTGTATGTCGATCAAGAACACAACAAAACAATTATACAAGAGAACATGAAACATTTGCAGAAATCAAATAAATCAAATAGGAAAAATCAAAGAAAAATGATCACAGAATCTGTGATGATATCTGCAATAGAATGAACAAGACAAATAACGCCACAGTGTATAAACATAAATTGTGTATAAAACTGAAAAATAGCAAAGGGTAGACCAACAAATTCAAACAAATCAAACAAAACTAAAGAACACAAAATTATTAACAAAAACAACGAAGAAAGGAACACCTCATCACAACTAACAAAAATAGCACCAGATGTTGCCAGCAAATATCCAATAAAGGAAATTGCTCCCTATAGAACGCTAATATAAGCCCTATGTTAATTGGGAAATCTTATATTAGACACACGAATAATATGCAAACATTAAACATAAATACATATATACAAATAACATGTAAACATCAATAGCATAAATGCATACATTAATTAATTAAATGTGTTGTGGTTGGAATGTGTTGTGTAGAAGGCTCAGTTCAGAAATACAATGGCACAGTTTCTGAATAAACAAAATAAACTGTCACTTTAATAAACTACAATTTCTGGCCTTAAATATTAAAGTTCAACACAATAGCAGAACATAAGAAGATCCATCGATGAAAATAGGCTTCTAAGTCCAATACTTCTGCTAACACAGTTAATTTGCTTGCCAATGTTCTGTGTAATGCTGTGATGTCCACTTGTAAACAACTTGCCGTGCTACGCTGTCTGTTATATGAAATAATGCCTGTACCAAGCAAAATGTCAACAGCGGTGACCTAGATACAGTTCTACTTGTCATAACAGGTCAAGCTGACATCGACTGGATAGTTGTCCTATTGGTGTTGATGTGTGTCACATTTGGCCAATATAAATGTTCTTGAAACACTAGGTGACTTCAACTTTGTAGACTGCGAAGGCTGGACCCAGGAAACTGGCCTACCACGTTGATAACTCTCCTTTTTCTTCTTCATCGTAACTGTGTATACCAGACATGCTGTAAAGTACTGCTTTCATTCTCCTCACGCAAACCAGTGGTGAATATGATGGAGGCTCCAGGGGGAGCAAAGGTCAACTCAACCGACGCAGGGTTATGCCAATATGGAGTGTGAGTGTGAAGTGTGAGTTAGGCGAATGGTGGACTGTTCGTGTGTTGACCCGTATAAGGCACTCATTCACTCATTACGTTATGTCACCAATGCAGACCACTGTAGTCGTTTCAATAGTTTAATTGGACGCACACACTTGACAGATTGGGTACAGTTACAGGAACATGAGTCGACATAGACAGCATAATATTGATCAATGGACTACCGTCCTAAATTAGCATTCATGAAGAATAATCTTGCAATGGAACATCTGTAAACACCAAGATTTCCATAGTTTATAAATACAGTCAGTAGACCTTACTGACCGAGCATGTCAATTAAGCAATACTGTTCAAACTTGACTCCTAAACAGGATCTCTTTCTGGCGAAGATTCCTTTAGGTAAATTACAGCAAATCTCTGTGAAGATAATGTTAATTTCTGTATAATAGTGATCTCTCAATCATCACCTGATAATAAGGAAGTTTTCCCGTTCTCTGCTAATGATTTACAATAAGTAGAATTCCAAAATCAATCGAATTCCACAATGGCTGCTGGTTCCCGGTTGAGCATCACTCACTATACGGGTGTATAGCCAAATCTTCAATCGAAGCTTTGTTCATCAACAATAAATGATTCTACAAGGATCAGCATATTCTGTCATCATAGTTGCTGCATATAAACATATTTCGTGCTGCTAGAGAATATGTCGTCCCGACATATTCATAGGTAAATACATGTAAACGTCTGCCCATTGTGATGATGTCACCATGATACAACGTTAAAATATCTCCAAATTTAACGATGAAATGTAGGGTTAAAAATAATGCGTCAGATACTAGGAGACATGCTCGCCCATGCCAGCCTTTCCCACCGCCACCATTCAAAGTATCTAGTTAGACGTGCAGACGGAACGTTTACCCTTTGTAGACGGGAGAGAACGGAGGACACACAAAAAAAGGAAAAATATGACTGAACACGTGTTTGAAGTTCGAACGGCAAAAAGACGCAATGGAGGGTGAAAGGAAAAAAAATTCACGTCCCCTAGTTGACAGAAGTAAGGAAATGGACAGGAAATGGACCTTAGCTCTTATTCGAGACAGTCATTTCTTGGATGTTTTTCGATACTTGGTCTTTATTTGAATGCCGCGGCAAAACACATGAGGGAAGGTTCTCGAACAAATTTCAAAAATTAAACTTGAGAAAAAATATGTTTTTTCTTAATAATAAAGTTATGAAAATAAAACCTAGCTAGTTTGATAGCCCATCTTGAGCAGAGAAATAATATGCTTTCAATTGTACAGACGGATAGATAATAAGGAAGATATTGACAAAAGACTGTATTGTTCATATCATACGAACGACTGCACTGTTAACCCATGTCACTAAAATTTCGAAAATCTTGGCCTTGAGCATGCAATTGTAAAAATCGAGCTGTAATTAAAGAGAGGGGATGTGGTGGAGAATTGTAGCTAAAAATAACTTAGGCAGCAGATTCGTGTAGGAAATACATGTAAAACCAAGTGTGTTTTATGAAAAAACAAGTAGAGACAGACGGACTAACAGACCGTAATACATACTTGACTGAGATTTGACTGAAGTGACTTTTGGTTGTAATTTGAAAGTATGGGGGGAAGTCGGCGATTGGTCAACGCATTTTATAGTAGCGGGATAGAGAGGTGAAAGTTTGCCATTTGACATAAGTCTGTTCAGAGACGCAGTTTGAATCCATGGTGGTGTTGATTCCATAAGAATACAAATATATAGGAACGCCATCATACAGCCAGCAGCTCAGCTGAGTTTTGCTAGCAACTTTAACTGTGTTCTCAATTCTGAATTCTAATAAGAATGAACAATATTTATTCTGTATATTTTAATAATTCGAGTGATTGATACTGCCATATCATAAAAATGATTACGACAAGTAAGTGTTCGCTCTAGATCCCCAGCCCTAGTACAGGGTCTAGAGACATACATACAAAGAACATATATAGGAACGCCTAAATGAAACTATGAAAAAGGATCTAGTATTGAGATCAGTGGAACATATCACCTATCTTATTCAATAGCAGGAAGCTATTGAACATATCTCAGATGCAATGTAGTCTTGGGGGACTAGTACTATATGAAACCAACTTGGTAAGATGTGCTGTGTGGTCAGAGAGATCTGACCCCGTCTATGTGGTGTTGTTGTTGTGTAGTGTTGTGTGCAGAAGTGGTTCAGGAGCTAGAGTTCTGACACATGACCCAATACTTTTGTTTCAGAACTGTGAGTTTCTATTTGGCACCAAAGCGGTGTCAAATGTTGTATTAATATATACAAGTGTGGACCAGAGCAGTCTATCATTGTGTCAGAGCAGCCGTATATTGCCCCCAGCACGGAGAGGTGGGGCCACAAGACTTTTGTACAAGATCGACGCAGGCGAGATAAGTAATATCTGGCCTGCTGGACTTTCACCAACGAAATTTTCAACTAAATTATCTCTAATTCACCATCAAAGAAAGCCCTAACATTTGGGAACTTAAACTATGTATTTATTCCTTAAGTCGATGGACAATGTTTGGCGGTCATAGACTGGGAGTGATGACACCATCCCAACAGCATATCTAGAAATAAGTTCTCCTAGGACTATCTTAATATAATTATTATTAACCAGTCATTTGAAATAATTAAGTACACATTTTTCCATTTTATTATGTCATATGATTATGCAATTCATTTATAACTCCATAATATTTCATATGTTCTGACCAACAAACATTTGGTTCAGAACAAAATAAATTTATCAAAAGATTTAACATTTTAAACTTAAACAGCCTGAGTTAGTTCAGTGTGTTATAAAGTTTATTAATATTATTAGACTTCTTAATTATCTCTGTGTGTGTGTGTAATCTACCACAACACATTGCATATCAGTACCCTAGACTTTTAACGTAGCCACATTCATTAGTAAAAAAGATATGTGTGAGGTCGTTAGTGGTAGTAAGAAGGGCCTTCTGTAATTCACATCTACATTTATCTCAGGAGCCTTCACAGCTGACCTCATACATCACACTAGGTAACATCAACCATACAATACCATCAAAATCCACTACACCCATCTTAAGCCTAGGAATGAACGAAGTCAGCAAAAGTACGTTTTTTTTTACCTGGACATAAGAAATACACTAGCAAGCACACAAAAAAAAACGCTCTCCCGGCGTTATAGAATCACAACTGGGGAACTCATGGACTAAACGATCCTGGAAGAAACTATCTTCGTCCACATAATAACTTAAAGAGATCACAAACTCTTAGGCATCTCTCCGACATGACTTCCCGCCCTAGGCCTAGACAACCGAAGAACCCTCCAACCTATCTTCATCCGCCAAAAACACCTGACCCCCTTCAGTACAGTACAAGAACAAATAGTTCCACTTAAACATACTAAGATATCAAGATATAAGACATACTCGTCCTACATAGACAAGCACTACACATAGATTCGGACCATAGACATTCTGAAGCAAGAACAATCTATTCCTAACCAAACACAGAATAGATTCAAGTAAGTCTAAATTCCTCCGCCGAGTTCTATTTTTAAGAAAGCTACAAAGAGCGATAACTCACAGAATGACTACTTATTGCCCAATCTGAGTTTCGTCCCTCAAGACCAAAACATGCATTCAAAGATGAATATATCTCCATCAGACAATTAAAACATTTTACATGGTATGCGTAATTCGTGCGCCAAAAAATATGTGCGCAACAGTGGTTTCGCACTATCGACGGAGAGAAAGCCAGATTGTCAGTCTGGGAAATTCGTCTGGGAGATGTACGTAAACACAGGTGATAATATGTAATTGCTTCCGATGGCCCATCTCTCTATCAATAATACCGATAACCCGTCTGGGGAGATTATGTTGGGAAAGGTATTAGGCAGGAAACAAGTTCACCGATGTGTTTGTGAGTTTGCACAAATGCAATCGGAAGTATTACTGTCATATATGAAAGAGGTCACGAGTTAAAATTTTAAAATGGATTTTTTAAAATACGCGGGGGATAGTAATGATTTAATACCCAAACCCACATAGTTCGAAAGTGACAATGGTGGTCTAAAACGAGAGCCTGAAATAAACCTTAGTTCTCATAGAAAAGTTTGTCTAAAATACCAATATGGGACTTGGACTGAGAAATGGAAATATAATCTAGCGAAATCGGAGACACAAATGAGACTGCATTTTCAACAACGTCAAGTAACAACTCCCAGTAGCTAGAGAGAAGGATCGGACAAAGAATTCCAAAATTAAAAGTAACAGATCGAAGTATTAGGGCGTCATTATAACTTAAAAGAGAACCCGCAATTTTAAATACAAAGACTGGAAACTTAAGGAATCAGAAACAAAAGTCATAAGAGAGATTTTGACATTACCTCCAGACCGAGTGTTCGAAGTATTAAATCAACGTTGCTGTGTCCATTCTACTGTGCCAGAAGATTGTATATTCCATTTGGGTTGAGTGTAAACATATAGTTTAAAATGCGAATTTGACATGTCTGTACTTGCTAAGTGGTGATACAAAGCACAGGAGGCTGGTAACCTCAACATATGAAACAAGTATGTTCATTAATCCACTACAGGAAGCACTGATGTTTGCTTTATGCTAGTTCACTCAGGAAAGCGAAAGCAAAAGCGACACCAGACTCCGAACGGAGCAGTGAGATGATTACCTCACATGTGCCTAGGGTGTATAGTATAATTTTTGAGATATGTGTACTTCTATAATGTTAGTTCAGGCAAGTCATTGCACTCGCGCTGTCCAGAAACATTTTCCCCATTTAAATAACCAGAAGAATATGACGGTATTGCCTCCTCTGCTTTGCAGTAGTGGTCCAACAGTGGCCAAAACTTAAGAGTATCTAATTTGGGCTTCAAATGTGTCTACCTTTGCACAAGATGGCTCTTGGCAGAGTTGTAGATAGAAGGATAGTGATGCTTCTATCTGAAGGGAGTGTACGCAAGATATTCAGAAAAGCGAAATCAATGCTGCATTGGCTGAGCACGTTAATTCTATGATCTGCCGACAACTTTTGTGAAGGATTAAGCAATTATTTATTTCAGTGTTCGTTAAGCCTCCACCTCTAATTTACTCAGTGGAATTATTTATTATTCTGGTATAGCTCTGTTTAGAGTGTGTTTAGTAAATTGAAGGAGACAAACGTGCAGTAAATTTAAAATGATTAAATTGAAGTTAAATTTGTATATTAACAAATAACAGTTTTAATAATCATTTAGTTTTAACAAGGGTTAAAACAATTGAATAGTTTACAAGAAAAGGTTCATCATTGAATGATAGTAGGTTTTATGAAAAAAAAGGTCACTTTGGCAGCTTATATGTTTCACTTAGCTGCAAATAGTAGTTTCTGCTCCTGCTGATGGGTTCTGTGTAGATAGGTCACTGGAGTTCTCACGTCTTTAGTTAAGCTTAAAGGTGCAGCACGTTCCTAGAACAAACAAGGAGTAACTGCCAAGCTGGTCTCGCGTTTCTACGTCAGTCCACTTCTACCCTCACTTAGTACCCTCACTGGTACCACCACCAACAAGCCAATCCTGGCTCACAGACTTTTTGCTCAGATGAATGAAGTTAAGGCACTTGATTAGGCCTCCTACACGTGTTCTTGGGGGTCGTTACTTTTGTAAAATAATTCCTTCTATGACTCCGTGTGTTTCAGTTTCCTCAGCCTTCTTTAATAAAAATGGTTTTCCTGTGCTTTGTAAGTCCTTCAATATTGTTCCACAAAGTCCGATCTGATAAATGGAAATTCTGAATTCTAACTTCTGGCAAGTCTGGTTGTGTCTTGGCAAGCGTGAATCTCACAGTGTCTTAACTCTAAAACGCATCAGGTTATATTCACTGTCCTCACCCGCGTCTGTTTGTTATGAAGCTAAGCAAAAGCTTCAATCATTTTAAAACAAATATTGGGCTGGGTAATTTCAAAATTTTCCGACATGGAATAATTTTGCGCGTGATGCAAAGGTCACGTTTCCCATATATGGCAATCAAACCTCCGATGCCTTGTGTACCAACTCACAAACACATCGCTAAACTCTCTCGGCTATGTGTGTAAGATGTAACATCTTATTACTTTATTGAAAGTAAACTTGTCAGTCATGTCTGTCCAAAATGTATCACCCAGACAAGTAATCTCTTATCTGTCACGCACCCTAGCTTTATCAGCAATTAAACACATTCGCTGGGCGATTTAGTGTTAAGCTGATGTATGATGTCGGCGGCTGCCGCTATTAACCAACATGGTTGTCGATAATATTATCTCAGCAGGGATGGGTAGGTAAACAGACAAGACGAAATATACTGAAGGGAGTGTAAGAATGATACTACCAAAAATCTGCTACACATAGCAGAAAGAAAGAAAGTGCGACAATTGAAAGCACGCAATAAAAATCAGTACAAAAAATGTAACTGATACTGCCGTAGTGAAACAGAGACCGAAAAGGATCGCCCCATTCTGTCACAAAGAATTACGGTGATTTCTAGTCATATTTCCTGAGCTATCCTATGTATACTCAGGGAGAATAATTATTCAGAGAGGCTAACATTGTGGGTGCACAGCGAGACAATGCGCCTGTTAATCTTCATCCCACAAATGTACTTGACAGAGGCATTTGTTCTATTATGTTTCCTAAAGTTCGTGGTGCAAGACTACATTACTGTTCGTGGTACGAAGTTACACTTACAAGAGACCAGTCTGAAGTAAGAGTCTTCGCCACAATCTTGTGATTCAAAGCTGGGTTCGACACCAACTACCCACAGTAGACACGTTGTGAAGACACCCATCTTGACATTAGGAGTGAAATTCATCTAGACACCTCTAGAGAGGAGTCCTCCTCACAAAAGACCTGACAACGACCCATTGCAGTACTCAGCCAGTTAAGTTTTTTGTAACAGGCGCAAGCAACGGGCGATAATCATCAGTCCCCAATTAAGTCTCAGTGAAGACAATTTTTAAAAACATCTAAAGTCACTTTCATCCATATTTATTTAAATTTGTTAAAGAGTAATTGATTATTAAATTTGTTAAATGTTATTTTACAAACTATTAGCTGATTCAGTTATTATAGATATGAAAGCGTATGTATGATCAATAATCTTTACTATATATATACATATAGTTACAGTTGTAGTGACCTTCTAAATACAATATCTAAATTAATATATAACAGTATAGGGCATAAAGGCAAAGATAAGAAAGTACAAAAGAAATTTCTGCTAGAACGGTTGGTATCGCCTACGCCTTCAGATTATTATTTGCTAACGAATAGCCGAACAAAACGGTACCCAATTTTTCAAATTCGTCCTTGACATAAACACCCACTTTTCCTAGTTCTAAGAAAATATGTGCCTAAAATGCATTGTGGAACGAGGAGGGGCAAGGATAGATGAAATGCTAATTCGTTTCGCATTGGTTCTAACTCTACAACCAACTTGCACGCTTTGCCTTAGGGGTTTCCCCAAATACAATGAAAAAGTTAAAATTGTGGACACTACGTCATGGAAACATGTTAAGCTCTTATTATGAATGACCTAAGCTCTCGTAATTATCTCGTAAGTACATGAGAAAAGAAGTGAACAGGAGGTAGTTTAAAAATAAACAACCAACATAGGAAAAAAGATAGAATTTTGAACCAAACCACATAGCCCCTTAAAAATTGTATATTCGTGTACCTGAAGACTTGCTGACCAAGAATATGTTATTAGTTATATAAATAGTCCCTTAACTAATTAAATATTGATAAAACAATACATAGAGATCAGAGATACTGTCAGGTCAAGTCATATCTGCTTAGATTGGATCGCATATTTTTTTGGGAAAAAAGTAGGTGACAGATAGGCTAGGATAGTACAGTGAATCCGATTGGGTGGCATTTGAAGTGAGACGAAATATTATTGGCTGACCTTTGAATAAACATAAATAACATAGTAACGTAGGAAAGGTTTGAATGAGATTTTTTGAAAAGACTGTTTACCCTTGTAATATTAATAGCGATTGGCTAACAGAATCGATATTGTCAGAATAAGCCATTTCTAGAAAATTTTCAACAGTGATAGATGAGATCAGGCTGTGCTTTAAAATACAAGTTCTAAGCAGCCTGGGCAATAAAACAGATCGAAACTGTGTCAGTCATCGTCTCTGTGTATATTTCATTGAAAATTGTGAGGTCCTGGGTACTGACGTTAATGTGGTACCAAACGCTTGAAAACTGATTGATTCAGGACTCTGCCTGTTTACTGCGAGCCCATGCTAGTGGCCATTGCCTATCAAACAAGGAACAGATTGTCAAGCGAGCAGAGGAAAGGTTCAACCTATATTCTACTGCCAAGTTAAGTTCTCGTTCGGCACCTGAAAGCTCAACTACAGAACTTTAAAAGAACTATATAATGACAGTGAATAAAACTGGGACAAATATTTAATAGTTCCACAAGTGACAAAATAGAAACAAACATTACGAAAAGGATATGATTTAAAACAACAACCTAGTGGTACTACCAGTATTACCTTAAAGTAGGAGAACACTACAGACGTATATTAGAAAAATACTTTATATATGGACAAAGGATCTATTGTGCTATTTGACTGATGTAAATGATTATTTTGATTTCACTTTTAAATTGTCAGTCCTGATTCCAAATAAATTTGAATCAGGATAATAAAACTGTAAAAAATCATATTTACACAAAATTCAACCACAGTCTTAAATAAGATAGCCTTTTAGAGTGTCGTTTGTATGTTATTGTGGTAGTACTGTGTGCTGTTGTGAATAATAAACTATCTGTTTGTATGTTTGTTGATTATTGTACATTACACTCTACATTCATAACCCTAGACACAACACGAAGTCATTTAATATACTAATATAAATACATTTTGAATGAGATAAAAAGGTGGTAGTGGAAAGGTACCCTGAAAAGTTCACAATATTATTGGGTATATTCAGGGACCTTCATAGCTAATCTCATTTAATACAAATATAATAATACCTACAACAATTCATAACATCAAATCCACCACAACAGCCATAGAGCCAAAAATACTTATAACAGGAATTTCGCTGGATTAAACCAGCTGAGGGCACGAACAAGCCACACTATTGCTTAAAACTTTATAAAAGGTGCAGGATCAGATATAATTTAATAGTGCTCTGACCTATGCAGCATTTTTCTTGACTTATGAATTATCTTGCCTAGTCCCTTGAGATAGAAGCATCATTATCCTTCTATCTACAACTCTGCCAAGAGCAATCTTGTGCGAAGGTAGACACATTTGAAGACCGATTTTAGATACTCTTGAGTTTTGGCCACTGGTGGACCCCTAATGCAGAGCAAAGGGGAGGCGAATCCCGTGACATAGCCAACCTGAGATAGGAAAACAGGTCTAAATAACAAACCAGACATAGGAAAACATGCCAAAATAACGAACGTGAGATATGAAAACAGGTCTATATAACAAATCAGAATTAGGAAAACACGTCAAAAAAATGAACCTGAGAAAGGAACACTTGTCAAGACGGTAAAACTAAGAAAGGATAACAGATTAAGACAGCAAATCAGAGATAGAAAGATAGGTCACAATTGTAAACCTGAGATTTATGAAGACTGGTCAAAACAGCAAACCTGAGATTTACGAAGACTGGTCAAAATAGCAAACCTGAGATTTACGAAGACTGGTCAAAATAGCAAACCTGAGATTTACGAAGACTGGTCAAAATAGCAAATCTGAGATTTATGAAGACTGCTCAAAACAGCAAACCTGAGATTTACGAAGACTGGTCAAAATAGCAAACAAAGGAAATTAACTTTGAACTGATCGTCATTCATCTAGCTAGTCAGGAGTTACCCAGTGATTACTTTTTTGAAAGAAGCAGCCGATGAATAAAGAATTTTGGACTATATGATTGTTTTCCTTTTATTTTTTAACAGTGGGCTTCCGACCAGCAGAGTAGTTAACACCCTTTCCTCTCGAGGCAAAAGTGACTGGGTTTGAAATTAGGTCGCGCCACGCTCCAGTTATGCCCAGATATACAAATAGGTACCTGACTCTGTTCTTCAGTTAAAGAAATCAAAATCTGCGAGGAAAGGAACTGATCACTTCACGTCATAAGGCTGAGACCTATTACAATTGGGGTCAATAACACTTCACTCCCCTACGTGGGGCTGGATTTCCTATTAAGCACATTAAGCACGTGCTTAGGGCACCAGCCCAACAGGGGTACACACATACAAACAAACAAATCAAATTACTTGATTATTAAACTAATATTACGATACTCGCTGGAAAGCACATGCAATGGTTTACTTATTTAGTTGTTCCTTTTCTACCCTGGGGTGTAGAAATTTGCCAGAGAGAATGCCATACTTATCCTATCGGCTGTTCGTCGCCTTTAAGATCAGTCCGGCTTTCTCTCTGACACGCAGTGGCAACAAGCGAAATTGTGGACTAATATTCAAAGATCGTAGATAACTTAGACAAGACAAGCTGAAGACTTTTTACAAAAAGGAGAGGCCAATCATGAGGCAGAAGACATTACAAAGGGGCCCCATTACAATTTCAATGCTTGCTTGTTCAAGTTTACGTTTTTATGATCATTTTATTTAACAGGATAGGATAACCAACCCTACTTAGTCGCTTTACGAGTTGCCTGGTAGGGTACAGTGTTACTATTCATTACTCCCCCTTCCGGGCCTCGGTAACTCACGGGTGAGTCTTTCCCCTTGTGTACTTGGGCAGACGTAACAACAGACGTCAGACCGAAACAAAAACATCCGTGGTGCAAAAAGACGAACGCAAGCAAACAACATTGTTACGTTTCTATTTCCGGATAACTCTTTAACAGTTACCAGTTTTGCTGCACGCTAGAGGGCGCTCTCAAACACCAGGAAACGAGTGGTTTTATTTTTGGCTGGGATTAAACGGGTCTTCCACAATAAAAAATAAATAAAAATATTCGACTATTGGTCATGGCGACCTAACAGTTTCAATATCGTTTGGTAAATCAAATATTGTCTGCTGCGTTTATTGTATTATAAATTACTAGATATATAAGCCTGTCTACGGCCCGGCAATCCCTACATTTCAGATTTCTAGATTGTCTGGAAGTAAAAAAAAAATCGACTGCACAGACATATACAACATTAGCCTTTTATATGCAACCAGTTTTAATTTTCGAAACCAGTTACTATTTGTCTGCCTCTGATTGGTGGAATTCCTGGGTGTCTGACTTTGGCACACCAGCTCAGTGATCTCATAAATCCTCCTTTCTAGATCTTCGGGAATGGGCAATATTTACTGGACAGACATATAGGCCTACATCTTTTAAAAAAATAATAAATATGAATGTATACTGTTTGTTTTAAAACATTACATGCCAGAAAAATTATTATCTTCTGGTTTTGGGGTAAAGTCTAAAAATCGACTTGTATTGTGGTGTCTGGGTAAAATCTAAAAACGGTCATCAGATGTGGTGTCTGGGTAAAAATCTAAACAATTGACATCTATTGTGGTGGCTGGGTAAAATTTTAAAAATTAACGTCTAATGTGGTGTCTGGGTAAAAATCTAAACAATTGACATCTATTGTGGTGGCAGGGTAAAATTTTAAAAATTAACGTCTAATGTGGTGTCTGGGTCAAATTAAATAAATTAACGTCTATTGTGGTGTTTGGGTAAAATCTAAACATTGACATACATCGTGGTGTCTGGGTAAAATCTAAACATTGTTATTGATCGGTGTGTGTGTGTGACGTGATGAGTTAATAAGAGTGGCAGATGTTGATAGTGAAGAAGACTAGACACGTAAATTTAGTCTAGACAGGTATATCCCAGTCTCGGAGAAGAGAATTGTAAGGATGGCACAGGTATAGCTATAGCTGTAAAGAGCACACGTCTGGATGGAATTTGTATAGATCAAGAGCTCTAGAGTGCTACCGTCACCTAACTATACTGTGACAACAATAATACAGCAAAATATAACTGTCAACAATAAGAACTTGACAAGTCATAAAATTACAATTTACTGAATTATTTATTAATGTACATCTAGTTTCTTATTTCTCTTTAGAAAATCGGAAGATCTCAATTGAAATGAAAAATACAAAAATCAACAATATTTATAACTTTTTACATAAAGTTCATGTCTACGCTAATCCTAAAGTCTTTTGCCTGCACTGGGTTAACACAGATTGCACTTTTCATCACTACACAGTCTCTTTTGGGATCTCACAGAAGGTTTTGGAATATAACACTTAGGACTTAGCTTTACAGTCCTGGACAATGTCTGGTAACACACGAGTGTAGTTGGAATACAGCTTCTTGGATCTTATGTTTGGCTAGCCAAGGAATGATGGAGCCAAAGCACGTGAACTCCGTCACACACAGTATACGTTGAGTGGCTGGTAATTTCAGATCAGGCTGTTCCAAACTAGACCAGTAAACCCCTTTTAAGATAAATCAGAAGTAGAACTGACTGAAGGCTTGGCAAAAGTTCAACTGCCCGGCATAACAAATAGAAATGAACTTGCTCAGGTGTTGATCCTTCTCTCCCTCTCTGCCTTCAGATTCGTCTCTCTTCCGAGGTTTCAATTTTTCGTGTGTAACCTGTCTGCCACGATTTCTCTCTATTTATACACAGCTAGCGAGCGAGCGAGAAAGCATCTCACGTCTGCGGCTAAAATGTTCGTTCCAAACAGCTCGCGCAGCGGTTTTGTGTTTTCTTATTTTCTTGTTCCGTTCTTTTTATCTTTTGTATGAATCATGTGTGTTTATACCTTACTTTAATTGTACCATCAACAGCTTCTTTCCCTCCAATAATTTCCTCTATTGGGTTGGTCTTAGAATTTATATAATTTTTCAAAGTGGCTTAACTTGACAAAATATGATGAAGTGGTCTTTTCTCAAGCTTCTATCTTCTTTTTGCAACAACGGTGGAATTAGTTGTTTAAAAAGGAAATAAATGTGGACTTCTCCGCTCCTAACGATACTATTATCAACTCTTTCCGATCATTCCTTCTTTTTATATGAATTTTATTCGTTAGCCATCAAAACCAAATATCGCTTCGTTTTTGTAGCCAGTACACAGCGCTGGAAAATGTTAGCGAGAGGCACTCGTGTCCGCTCGGTTTAAAAATATCCCAACCAAGAATTTGTCTTGCGTATTTTTTTCTCCACCACGCGACATAGCCCTCCTCTTTAAGCTGTAGCTCGCTCAGCAGACCTAAAAAAAATTTGCCGAGACTAATTCTGGTAGTTCTCTCCTTCCGCTATAGTTGGGTGTCTACTTAAAAAATCTGCACCAACATTCTGCTTTCCCGGTATGTAGTTTACCGTAAAGGAATATGGTTGTAATAATAAACTCCATCGTAAAAGTCTAGAGTTTAGTTTTTTTGATGCAGCTAAAAATGTTAGTGGCTGGTGATCACATTGTACTATGAAGTGGGCTCCATAAAGATATGGTTGAAACTTCTGGATCGACCACACCAACGCTAGACATTCTTTCTCAATGGTTGAATAGTTCAACTCTGCTGCATTTAATTTCCGACTGGCATACGCCACAGGCAAAGGTTCTTCTGGCTGTTTCTGCAATAAGGTTGCCCCAATTCCAATATTGCTTGCATCCGTTCTCAAAATAAACTCCTGTGTTATATCTGGCAATTTCAGAATGGGTTTACTTGTGAGTTTTTGCTTCAACTTTGTGTAAGCATCCTCACATTCTGCTGTCCATTTTACATTTTCGGGTTGGCCTTTCTTTGTTAGGTTAGTTAGAGGGGCACAGAGGGTATTGAAGTTTTGGATATATTTTTGGTAAAACCCGCACAAGGAAACAAAAGATCTTACATCTTTCTTTGTCTTTGGTCTAGGTGCCTTCCTCAACTTCTCTACATTCTTGGGGTCTGGTGACATATTTCCCCTGGAAATTGTGTGTCCTAAAAATTCCAACTCCTGACAACCAATAAAGCATTTAGTTGGACGAGCAGTCAGTCCCGCCTCTCTAAGTCTATCAAATAACATGGAGAGTGCCAATAAATGTTCCTCAAAGGTTCCTGTGGAGATGAGGATATCGTCCATGAAATTTGCAATGGAGGGGTTCTTTAGTGGTTCCAGTAATTTTCTCATCATACGAGAAAATACGCTTGGGGCATTTTTCAGTCCAAAGGGTAATACATTAAATTCATAATGCCCGTCAGACGTACTGAATGCCAACATGTGCCGAATATTAGCTTTTACTGGGATTTGATAATATCCTTTACTCAGATCCACTTTTGACAAATACTTAGCTTTGCTAAGAGCTGAGAACAACTGATTTGTATCAGGCAAGGGATCAGCCTGTGATTCAGTGACAGCATTAAGCTTCCTGTAATCTATGCATAATCTGTGTTCTCCACTAGCTTTCCTGAGTAACACTACACTTGCACTATATGCTGATTCTGACTTAGAGATGATCCTCTCCTGTAGTAGGTAGTCAATCTCTTCCCTTAAGGCTTGTGCTTTTGCATAAGGAATAGGGTACGGTTTTACACATATTGGTGTGGGGTCAATTACTTCCATGTCGTACTCTAACAGGTTTGTACACCCTGGCTTATCTGTGAGCACATCTGCATGGGTTTCTAACAACTTCTGAACCCGCTTCCTCTGTTCATGAGTTAAGTGATCACTGATTTTTACCTGATCAAAACTCTCAGATTCCTTTAATGGATATTCCATAGAGGTGAGAGGTTCGTCCTTCATCTCTGTTGCAATGGCTAGGGTCATCATATGTGCTACTTCCGAAGATGACCTATCGTAATACTTTTTGAGTAGATTGACATGATACACCTTTTCTTTTCCTTGTTTGTCAATCTTATAATTTGTTCTCGAGACTTTCTCCAACACTACATATGGTCCCTGCCAACCTATCTGCAATTTATTATTGCTGCTGGGCAACAGAAGAAGTACCTTCTCTCCTACAGCAAGTTCCCTATCCTTTGCTTTTTTGTTATAGTACTCAGCATGCTTTCTCCTAGCCTGTCTTAAGTTGTCGTTTGCCAGTTTCCAGCCTGCTTTCAAACGAGAGGTTAACTCGTTTACGTACTGGTATGATGAGGTTACAGTTTCTTCTGCCTTCTCATCAGTCCATGTCCGCAACAATGCTTCCAAAGGACCTTTTATTGGTCTACCAAACAACAATGTCGCCGGAGCCAATCCAGTTGAGTTATGTGGGACTTCCCGGTATGCAAACAGTGCTGCCGGTAGGTAAGTATCCCAGGTATCCGGTTTTTCCAATGCCAGCTTTCTCAGAATAGAGATTAGGGTCCCATTGAAGCGTTCTACTGCCCCGTTCCCTTGGGGGTGATAGGGGAGCAGTGGTAGTGTCTGGCCTGAAATATTTTGAACACCTCTTCAGTTAGTCTTCCTCTAAACTGGGATCCATTGTCCGTCAGTATCTGGTGAGGAAATCCTAACCGGGTAAATATTGTGAGAAGTGCCTCTGCCACATGCTTGGAATCAATAGAAACCATAGCTACTGCCTCTCCCCACATCGAACATGTGTCCACTAAGGTAAGGATATAACTATTTTTCTTCTTTGTTCTGGTGAGGGGTCCCACAATGTCCACTGCAACACGTTCAAAGGGTGTTCCCATGATAGGCATCTCTCCCAGTGTTGCTGGTGCAGTCCTATGTTTAGGAGCTACTCTTTGGCATTCTGGGCAGGATCTCACATATCTCTTTATATCTTCCGTGATTCCTGGCCAGAAGTAATGACAGGCTATCCTTTGTCCAGTGGCACCTATCCCCATATGTCCACTGAATGATACAGCATGTCCTAGCTCCATAACCTTCTCCCTATATGAAGTGGGTACAACTAGCTGTCCATGTCCTTGTGGTCCAATTCCAGTTTTTCTGTATAACAGCCCATTCTTCATGTAAAAGTCTCCCTTGACTGGAGGGTTATGAGCTTTTGGCAATTTGCCAAAACAAGGCTTCAATGTGCTGTCTGCTGCTTGAGCCTTTTTCATCTCTTCCGGATGAGTATTTATAGGATTTTCCTCCATTTTCTTGGAGCTTGACCTGGTCTGGACTGTTGCCATAATTACAGGTTTTACTGGTTCTCCTAAGAAAACATACCTACATCCCAGAATTATTGGGTAAATAGGATCATCCATCACCGCTGCTTTGATCTCTCCTTCCACATAGCGAGACCTAACATTGATTCTGGCTATGGGCAATGTCATGGTTCCTGCTCCTTTTACTGGTCCTTGGATTTCCACTGTTTCTGTGGTTATCTGTTCCTGGCTCACCAGAGAAGAACACACGACCGAGTCAAAGTCCAAGCCTGTGTCATATAAGCACAGTACTTGAGTGCCATTCACGGTCACTTCCTCACAGACAGGGGGATGATGGAGGTCCTTCTGACTCACTGCCAGTTCCTTCCTTCCCTGGTTCCCTGTCGTAAGACATGCAGCGTGATGAGGAGGGTATTTCCGTCTGCATTCTGCAGTATTGTGGTTGCTCATTTTACAAGTCTTACACCACTTATCTTCCTTTCTTGAAGGTCTCCTGTCTGATCCTAAAGGGGTTCTTTTCTTGTAGTCCCATCTGGGCCTATTCTTGAATGCGTGGTCCTGGTTGTGGCCACTTCCTTCAGACATTGTATAGTTTTGTGGTTTCTTAAATACTTCTACATGTTTCTTCTTAGCTCCTTGATTCATGGACTGAGCCAGTTGGTGGCTTTCTGCATAAGTGATTATGTCATCTAACCTTTCTCTTTTATTCTCTATCAGGAACTTTTTAGTTTCAGGGGTTATGGAATCTAGTAGCTGTTCTATCAACATCATCTCCTTTAGCCCCTCGAAATCTGGAGAAAAGTTTCCTAACTTACACCACCTTAGTAGGTAAGTCTCCAATCGTGTCGTAAATTGCTGATAAGTCTCTCCAGCCTCCTTCTTAGCAGTTCGGAATTTTTTTCGATAAGCCTCAGAGTTCTGTTCATAACGAACAAGCAATGCCTGCTTCAGGGCTTCAAAATCTTCTTGATCTTCCTTTTGTAGTTTCAAGAATACTTCATAAGAAACTCCTCTCAATCCTTGAGATAGCTTCAAATTCCACTTTTCCTTTTCTAAACCATAAGTTGTGGCTAGCCGTTCAAATCTGTCTATATAAGCTTCTATGAAGTCCTCCTTCTCAATAAATGGATCCATATGAAAGTTCATGGCTCCATTTGAAGTACTTTGGTTGGAGTTGCTGTTGTTGGAGTGAGGTGATGTGCTCCCACTGGAACTCGCAACCGATTGAAGTTCCAGCTGCCTCATCCTCAGCTCGTCCTCTTTCAGCCTCCAACCTCCTAGCTTCAGCCTCAACCTCTAACCTCCTATTTTCAGCTTCCAACTGTAGCCTCTTAGCTTCTCTTTCCGCTTCTGCTTGCAACCGCCTTTCTTCAGCCTCTAATTTCTTTGCTTCTCTATCAGCCTCTAATCTCTTTGCTTCAGTCTCTAATTGCAACTTTCTTTCTTCCCTGTCCATATGCTTATCCACTTCCGTAGTAACATATTGGATGAGAGCTTCATCTGACAAACCAAGTTCCTTACCCATCTGCATGATTGCAGTTTTGAACTTTACCAAGTCAGCCATGGCGTTACGTTGAAAGGAGTATCTAATGTTACTACTAATTAATTACTTAAGCTAACTTAATTAAAGACGTACAATATTCCTTCAACCAATGTGAGAGACCACTGTTTAACTTGTGTGCTACAAAGGTACTTTTCAAAAAAAATTTAAAATTTACTTTTTTCAAAAAATAAATTTTTTTACTATTACCAAGACTTCCTATGAGAAAGAGATACAAGAAGGATAGATACTGGCTCAGGATAATAAGATAATCCCGCGAACGAGCCCCCAAAATGTGACGTAATGAGTTAATAAGAGTGGCAGATGTTGATAGTGAAGAAGACTAGACACGTAAATTTAGTCTAGACAGGTATATCCCAGTCTCGGAGAAGAGCACTGATGTAAGGATGGCCCAGGTATAGCTATAGCTGTAAAGAGCACACGTCTGGATGGAATTTGTATAGATCAAGAGCTCTAGAGTGCTACCGTCACCTAACTATACTGTGACAACAATAATACAGCAAAATATAACTGTCAACAATAAGAACTTGACAAGTCATAAAATTACAATTTACTGAATTATTTATTAATGTACATCTAGTTTCTTATTTCTCTTTAGAAAATCGGAAGATCTCAATTGAAATGAAAAATACAAAAATCAACAATATTTATAACTTTTTACATAAAGTTCAGTTTCTTATATTTATAAATGACCTCCCAGATGTCATCACCTGCCAAAAAGCACTATTTGCTGATGACCTAGTCATCTGGACAAAAGGAAAATACCTCCAAACCATCCCCAAAAATATGAACAAAAACCTGGCAACCATCTCTGCATACTGCCAGTTTTGGAAACTTGAAATCAATGTAGAGAAAACTGTGTATGGCCTGTTCAGTCTAAACAAGAGAGTTAATGAGAACAACATCGAGGTCTGGATGAATGGAGAGAAATTAGCATATGAAGAATGCCCGAGATATCTTGGAGTCGAGCTCGACCGTAGACTTACCATGAGACCCCACATAGACAAGCTGATTGAGAAAGCATCCACAAGACTCAGGCTCATTAAGCACCTTTCTTCCTGTGGGTGGGGAGCAGACCAGCACTCATTACGCCAACTCTATACTGGATATGTGCGCCCAGTAATTGACTACTCGCTCCCCCTCCAAACTATTGCAAGTAAAAGCCTCTTACAAAAGCTAGACAAAGTCCAAAATCACGCTCTACGGTTTATAAGTGGTGCCATGAAGACAACGCCGACAGATGCATGCGAAATCAACACCAATATTGAACCCTTAAACCTAAGAAGAGAACGTTCAGCAGTGGAAACATACGAAAGGTATCTGAGAATGGACACAAAGGAGGAGAATAGGAAAATGATAGAGCAGTGGCACCAAAAACACAGAATACAAAAGACATCTTTTCTTAAAAATGCAAAAGAAGCTAGCATCAAACACCACCTACCAGCAGTTAGAAAGCCGATGGTAACTGTCAATAATGAACCACCTTGTTGGCAGGCAACTACTCCCATAGTAAGAACTGAACTCTCTGACCCCTCAGCAGACAAGAACACTCTAGGACCACTACTGAAAACCATCGCTTTAGAAACTATAGATTCATATCCACAAGACATCATCCATGTCTACACAGATGGATCTGCATTTAAAGCTACCATCAATGCTGGATATGGCGCAGTGATAAAATACCCCAACCAGCACCCAGAAGACCACCCTTGCATCTTTGGCCCTTGCGGAGAAATTTGTTCCAGCTATGATGCAGAAATAACAGCACTAGAAAAAGCATTGTGCCGGATAATCTCAGACTTTGAAAGTGGCATCACTCCACCTGAGGATATTGTTATATTCTCAGACTCAAAATCAGCACTCCAAGCCCTAGAAAGCAAAATGTCCCCTAACATTAATAACATCTGTAGATTTATTGACCAACTGTTCACTTCCTATTGCGTCGAAGTTACACTCCAGTGGATCCCAGGACATGTCGGAGTCCCAGGAAATGAAAAAGCCGACAAACTATCCAAAAGAGGAGCAGCACTGCCCCAGTTCCCATCAAGTACCACACTGCAAACCTGCCAACAGATCCTGAGAAACAATTATAGGGAAGAATGGCTAAACCAATGGGCTTCCTCCCAGACAGGGCGGCTATTCTTCAAACATCAAGCTAAACCAAACCCTCAAGATCCAGTTAAACAACTGAAAAGAAGAGATCAGAGTCTAATTTTCCAACTGAGAACAGGCCATGCCCCTGTCAATAAACATTTAAATAGAATAGACCCACTACGTGAACCAAACTGTAGGCACTGCCACCACCATGAAGAATCAGTTGAACACCTACTGTTACAGTGCCCAAGACTGACAGACCTGCGACGCCAACTACTCCCATCGCACCCAACCATCCACAATACACTCTACACATCATCACAACAACTGAGGAAGACTTGCACCTTTGTCAGAGAGGCAATGGGCTGTCAAGAGCTACCTGCTCACAGCTAAAGGGATTATATCATCATCATCATCATCACATAAAGTTCATGTCTACGCTAATCCTAAAGTCTTTTGCCTGCACTGGGTTAACACAGATTGCACTTTTCATCACTACACAGTCTCTTTTGGGATCTCACAGAAGGTTTTGGAATATAACACTTAGGACTTAGCTTTACAGTCCTGGACAATGTCTGGTAACACACGAGTGTAGTTGGAATACAGCTTCTTGGATCTTATGTTTGGCTAGCCAAGGAATGATGGAGCCAAAGCACGTGAACTCCGTCACACACAGTATACGTTGAGTGGCTGGTAGTTTCAGATCAGGCTGTTCCAAACTAGACCAGTAAACCCCTTTTAGGATAAATCAGAAGTAGAACTGACTGAAGGCTTGGCAAAAGTTCAACTGCCCGGCATAACAAATAGAAATGAACTTGCTCAGGTGTTGATCCTTCTCTCCCTCTCTGCCTTCAGATTCGTCTCTCTTCCGAGGTTTCAATTTTTCGTGTGTAACCGGTCTGTCACGATTTCTCTCTATTTATACACAGCTAGCGAGCGAGCGAGAAAGCATCTCACGTCTGCGGCTAAAATGTTCGTTCCAAACAGCTCGCGCAGCGGTTTTGTGTTTTCTTATTTTCTTCCTCCGTTCCGTTCTTTTTATCTTTTGTATGAATCATGTGTGTTTATACCTTACTTTAATTGTACCATCAACAGCTTCTTTCCCTCCAATAATTTCCTCTATTGGGTTGGTCTTAGAATTTATATAATTTTTCAAAGTGGCTTAACTTGACAAAATATGATGAAGTGGTCTTTTCTCAAGCTTCTATCTTCTTTTTGCAACAACGGTGGAATTAGTTGTTTAAAAAGGAAATAAATGTGGACTTCTCCGCTCCTAACGATACTATTATCAACTCTTTCCGATCATTCCTTCTTTTTATATGAATTTTATTCGTTAGCCATCAAAACCAAATATCGCTTCGTTTTTGTAGCCAGTACACAGCGCTGGAAAATGTTAGCGAGAGGCACTCGTGTCCGCTCGGTTTAAAAATATCCCAACCAAGAATTTGTCTTGCGTATTTTTTTCTCCACCACGCGACAGTGTGGGTAAAATCTAAAAATTGACATAGATCATGGTGTGTGGGTAAAATCTAAAAATTGACATAGATCATTGTGTGTGGGTAAAATCTAAAAATTGACATAGATCGTGGTGTCTGGATAAAATCTAAAAATTGACATAGATCATGGTGTCTTGGTAAAATCTAATAATTGACATAGATCATCGTGTCTCGGTCAAATATAAAAAATGAATGTCTGTTGTGATGTCTGAGTAAAATTTAAACGTTTACATCTGTCTGGGTAAAACCTAAAAATAGACATAAATGTCTGGGTAAAACCTAAATGCTGCCGGGACAGAAAGAGTTAATAAACAAGGACCTGGCCAAGGTTGATAAATTCCTTATTGTTGTTTGTTTGAATGCATCGTTGCCTCACATTGTAGATTATGGCAAGAATGCCAATAATTAACCCTCTGTGTCCTGATATAGGCCATATATTATTGCGGCTCATAAGGGGAGGAAAGAATGGTAGCGCCGTATCCTGCTCGGGAAGTCATAGACTGCCACTAAGGAAGTGTGGGTGTGAAACCGGCTACTCTATCCTGTAAAAAACGTAAAGTCGAAGAAAAAAAACGTCAGCAACATAAACATTATTTGTGACAACAGAAAACAATGGATGAAAAAAAAGAAGAAATAGTGGACGACACAGAGAGAAGATAAAGGACAGTTCAACGTCATGGTATTGAACGAAGTCAACAACAGACTTGATAAGCAGTACTAGAGACAGGAAGTTGTGGAGATGCTTGATCGCCTACGCCAGCGGACGTGGTACTTGAGAAGAAGAAGGAGGAGGCGGGGGAGGAGGGGAGGAGAAGAAGAAGAAGATAATAATGATGACGTTGATACTTATGATGATGATTGTGATGTTGATGATGATGAAGACGATCAAAGGCAGAAGACGATCTTCCATTAAGGAGGTTTATGACCCGGCCCAGGTAATGGCGAAAGAGATCTGGACTGCTGACCTATCGTCTTCTTCCAGAAAACTGACATCTATGACAATGAACAACATGATGGAAAGTAATAGAAAAGTAAAAAGATGAATCATGGAGAAACAGTGTTATCACCACATCCTGCGAATGATCGCGCTCCTCAAAGTGCACATGCAGTTTTAACTCTTTGACTACGTAACAACACTCAGAGCGTTGGTCAGATTTGACACCTGTGCCAAAACAACGCTCTGAGGGTTGTTTCTAGTTTATCACGAATTTAAATTATGGCACAGGATGAAAAATAATTTCGGAGTAAAAGAGTTAATGATGTTAAAGTAAAATCTGAAGGCATAGCGCAATTTTAGTCAGTTGACTCATTTTATATTTAAACAGGCGCCCTAATGTAACCGATGGATCTTGGGTCTAGGTTGTACGGGGCGCTCCTCGCCAAAACAAGGCAAAATTTTAATTTAAAATAAAGCACCGTGATTTAAAAATGAGAATGCGAAAGGCAGAAGGAGCTTCTGTTGCACTTGAAAATATATGCAGCCAAAAAGTTATCCAGTTCAATTTTTTAAAAATTAGAATCTTTATCTCAAAGGTCAAGGCAGTCATATTTGCGGATATGAAACATGGAGAGAAAATAAAAACCGGATTATTACAAATTCTTCTTCTTGGATTCGTAGTCTCTGATTGACAGAGCAATCAGTGGTCATCGCGTCTAGTGGCGTCTTGTAGAGCAGCAACAAACGGTCTCCACATTGCTCGGACGGTGGCCATCTTTCGTGCAGCGCCCCAACGCTGGCTCATGATTTGCATCTCGATTTACATTAGTTCTCCACCAGGTTGTCTTTGGTCTGCCTCATTTACGCCTTCCTTCTGGGTTCCATAGCATAGCCGTTCTTGTGTTGGTGTCGGGGTCTCTTCTGAGGACATGATCAACCCATTTCTAGCGTCTGCTCGCAATGATGGTGTGCATAACATTTTGACTGCATCGTGCAAGCAGTTCCTGGTTGGTGGAATATCACAAATGGGTGATGGATAAATATTTGGTGACAGAATACCAATGTAGAACTAATGACAAGAACCAAATAAGTTCCAGTGGAACACGAGATGAGGGAAAAAAATGATGGCGTTGGATAGGACACACATTAATGAAACCAGATGAGAGCGTCACAAGGCAGTTCTTGTTCTAGAATGTGCAGTGTAAACGAAAAAAGGGAAGATCGAAAAAAGCCGAGTTGAAGGGAACTGGAGGCACACTTACAAGGGATAAGAAACACAAGGCATAATCTTCAACGAATGGCACATGATAGAAAGGCTGGGCGTGAAGTTCTTTAGGGCTATACTCCTCAGGGAACTAGAGGGTAATGGAGACATGAATGAGCGCCGATAGGCAGGAGTCTTTCACTGAAACCATGCAGGCCCCCAAACAGCCTGCATAGACGATTTTTATTCAGTCGATTTTCTCTAGTCTTTAGCATCTTGGCTCTCTGTGATCAATGATGGCAATCACTCAAAGAAACACTTGTACCAATACGGCGTGCAAATCGTTGGAGCAAATACGCCCTATTCATTCCCAACCAGGTTCTTATATCTATCTATCTATAAGGTTGGCAGTTATTACAGCAACAAATTCAATTGAAATGTTTAAACAAATGTCTTACTCTCTCGCTCCCTCATGCTGCTTCAGTAGTTCTAGCTGTCTCTATTTTGTTATGGTGGTCAACGACTTAGAAAAAAACTACTGCTGTCAATATTTTTCTGCCCTCTATATTCTTCATACGGCAACATTGTCTTTTCAAATTGTTCTGATTTTTCTGGTTCAAATTGACATATCTTAGATGATACTGGCCTGACCGCCAGGGATGAATATTTACCAAGGTCTGTTATTTGCTACTTCTCAGGACTAGCTGCTGACTCTAGTCTTTGTCATGTACTAAACAGTATATCATATGTTGGTAAAACTCAACGTACCTGGTTGTCTTGAGAATACACATATTTATCGTGTACTGGCGACACTGTTTTCTTGTCCTCAGAATAGACCACAGAACTTTTATTTATGATATATAGGCGATCGAGCGTTTGGGGAATAGTTAAAACTTTTCTGTCACCACAGAAGCAAGCCAACTCATTTGGACTTATCCCCCGATAATAACTCTCGATTGCGCCAATCACTTATAAAATACTATCTTTTACACACACTTGGGAGAGAGCCCATTCTACTGAACCTACGCTTAACGCGTTTCAAAATCTGACTGACTATATTCTGCACCACGATTTACCACGATAACTATTTCCCCGAACACTCTAAAACAAAACAGTTCACCCAAATATAAATATCCCGTGCAAGCTTAACTCAGCCGAGTTCACTCAGAACTCCAAACTTGAGTCAGCACTTTCCTCAAGGGGCGTACAACCCCACTGTTGATCCCTATCCCAGAGCATTATGGATTATCGCCCTTTGATTATAAGTCATGGATTGATTTAAATATACAAGTCCGTTAATTTCAATCATGCAAATGTTTGAAACCGGATTTCTGACTCTCGAACTCCCTGTTACAAATCTATCTATCTATCTATCTATCTATCTATCTATCTATCTATCTATCTATCTATCTATCTATCTATCTATCTATCTATCTATCTATCTATCTATCTATCTATCTATCTATCTATCTATCTATCTATCTATATATCTATCTATCTATCTAAGCTATCTATCTATCTATCTGTCTATCTATCTGTCTGTCTGTCTATCTGTCTGTCTATCTGTCTATCTATCCATCCACCCATCCATCAATCCACTTGCCCGTCCTTCCGTAGGTCCATCCGTTCTTCCGTCAGTCCGACTGTCTGTCTGTCAGTCTATTTATCTATCCATCTATCGATCTAAGCGATGAGACAAACCTTAGAGAGATCGCCAACTTTGTGAGAGAACGATGAAGTAACCCAATATGTATCGCCAACTTTTCGAGTGAAATAGATGTGGCGATATTAGAGAAGCCTAAAGCAGGTAGCCAACTTTATGAGAGAAATAGATGTGGTTATATAAGAGCGATGAGTGAAGTCTGAGACAGCCAACTTTATGAGAGAAATAGATGTGGTTATATGAGAGCGATGAGTGAAGTCTGAGACAGCCAACTTTATGAGAGAAATAGATGTGGTTATATAAGAACCATGAGTGAAGTCTGAGACAGCCAACTTTATGAGAGAAATAGATGTGGCTATATCAGAACGATGAGTGAAGTCTGAGACAGCCAACTTTATGAGAGAAATAGATGAGGTTACATAAGAACGATGAGACAGCCAACTTTATGAGAGACATAGAAGTGGTTATATAAGAACGATGAGTGAAGTCTGAGACAGCCAACTTGATGAGAGAAATAGATGTGGTTATATAAGAACGATGAGGGAAGTCTGAGACAGCCATGAGATAAATAGATGTGGTTATATAAGAACGATGAGTGAAGTCTGAGACAGCCAACTTGATGAGAGAAATAGATGTAGTTATATAAGAACGATGAGTGAAGTCTGAGACAGCCAACTCGATGAGAGTAATAGATGTGGTTATATAAGAACAATCGACGAAAAAGAAGGAGTCATGAAGTAAAGCGAATATGGTTATTCTTGATTGCAGTGGCGTCACTAGGGTTGGTGTTACCCCCATGGACCTCCTCCCGTACCAGACCATACAGAATCCTTAGTAATGTTTTTTTGTACTAATGTTACTGGTAAATCATAATTCCCGTATATCACTGAATGTAATGGCAATAGTAGTGGCATAAACTTACTTAGTCGTTCCCCTTCTACCGTGAGGTGTAGAGGTTTGGAAGAGAGAACGCTAGACTATCCTATCGGCTGTCTTCCTCCTGGCCTGGTTCCATTCTAATCCTCGGTCCTTCAAAGATTGTCTAATGTTGTCCTCCCAGCGGACTCTGGGTCGTCATCGGGGTCTGGATCCTTGGCTCTTTGTTTCCCATGCTTGTCGTGGCATAAACAACTAGCAAAATTATAATTACACCTTTAAATTATAATATCAAACGCACAGCCTAAATGTATTTACATTTACATAGTTTCATGTGGTTACAGTGAAAATTCGGTAAGAAAACAATAGAATTCGAAGTAAAAACGTTTAAGAACTACATCAAAATTATGTTCATTTTAACGTTAGTAATTACAGGGATATTTTTATAAAACATAGTAAATTTCTGCTGAAACACTGCACAAAAATTGCATTGACAGTCATTTTGGTGTCACCCCCTCTGATGGTATCACCCGGTGCGGTCCGCACCCCCCCCCCCCCACCCCCCTATCCCTAGTGACGCCACTGCTTGATTGACAATTAAAGTTCAGTTCCTTTACTCCAGAATCTTGGAGTCGGCCAGGTTTATCAAAAACGGATCTGTACCAGATACAACAAGAACTCTTGACATACAAACACCATCCTTTGCTGTCCTAAACGGGGTTAAAGTTCATTTGCCATTTCCGTTGTGACACGTCATCGCTTTATCCTCTTGTTGTTGTGAAAGTTGGAATTACGTGCCCAAAGAAAAAATACCACAAAACCAACAACAACTACAAACAGAGATGAAGGGTAGCTGCAAGATCTGGGATAAACTACAAATAATACCAACCAAATTGTCGCGGTAAAGGTACCAGGTTCGAATCACGGTACCGACACGCTCCAGTCTACCCAGCTGTAAATGGGTATCTGACTCTGTTCTTTGAGTTAGGGAATAAAAAGGCAGCAAGGAAGGGAAATGGCCATCCCAACTTTCCATGCTGGACCTAGTATGGTGAAATCTCTAACATTTCACTCCCCTGCGGTAGTATATGGTATGGGACTATCTTTACTTTTATCTTTGTTACTAAGACAACCTCGTCCTTTTTTTTTTTAATGTAACACTTTTGCCTCGTTTTGGCGAGGCGCGTCCCGTTCAACCTAGTCGGTTATATTAGGGCGCATGTCCAAATATAAAAGACCCTATTAGGTCTGTAGAATGTAACTTACTTCTTTTTTTTTCAACCTCGTCCTGAAAACATAATGAAAATACTGAAATATTACAAACAAACAATTTATTATTATGGACCACACTTGCCAAACTCCATATCACAAACCTCTAACATAACAAACAAACAAACAAACAAAGCATAAAAATTGCAAAAAGTTGAATAATCGATTATAATGTGTTTTATCAATTAATCTATTTTTTTTTTTTTTTACATTCCGAACATTAATCGTTAATGATCCTGGCCCTTATATATATACGTCCTCATTTATGCGGACACGCTCTCATTTTGGGAGTAAAAATTACTGTCCGTACACATTTTTGTGAAAACCTTGTTTTGTCCGCATTTCCAGTGATTGGACGTTTTTTCTTCACTCTGGCGGTACCCCACGTAAAAATGGGAGACTTTCTCTATTGGTAACAGCGTAGCGTTAAATTTAGAATTCAGAAGTTGGCTACCCGACCAATTACATCGGCAGTTGAGTAGCGTTTCCACTTCCGATATTACATTTTAACGTCTCTTTTCGATAGCCCAAAAATCGACCAAAGGAATCCAAAATTCGCCCAAAATAGCCAAAGTCGCCGATATCTAGGTTTTTCTTTTCAAAATTCAGATTGGCAACGCTGGTATCCATCATTACTTATTCTACATTGACCTTTGACACAACTAACCCCAATCTACATCAATCGACTGAAATTGTAGTTTCATTCTAGTTGTTCATTGAGTAAGTAATACTAGAATCTGAATGATTATACTTTTATTGAACTGCTGGCACATGAAAAGTGAACCAAATTCTTTGAACAATCAAGTAATGTAGAGTTACTGAACTACGTCTCATTGCTCAATATTTTCCTCCTGTTCCAGGACATAATGCTAATATTGAGAGGCTTTTTTTCTTTAATAGAAAGTCAGTGGACAACGGGCAGATACTGATTCACTGTTGAATGTATTAAATGAATATTACAAGCTCAATACACTTATAAGAATGTTTCATGTACAGAGTCCCATGAGTATTTAGTTGGAAATTCAGACTTACTGAAAACAATAATATCAAGTGAAAAGTACAATGTTGTAGCGAGAGGATAGATATAATGATGGCGATATTATCCTGGACAAATAGGTGTATCAGATGATACCAGGATAGTACCAGATAAGAGACTGGTCTTACAAGAAATACCCCATTCTCTGAAAAGAGTAATGGTGTATCGACATCAAAGGTATAGTCAAGCTGTATAGGTTAATAGATGAGATGGTACTGCACTATCTTGGATTCCTATGGACTCCTCTCCAGACTAACCTTAGATAATGACTCTGCTAGGGGTAATTAATTACACAACAAGAACTTTAAACCAAATTTAAATAACTCACTGAAGACTCTGGGTACAATTTATAATTTATATACAAGATCTTTTCTTCTTTGTTCTTTGTTAATTTTCAAATCCCCACCACTGCGGGTCCTCCACTCGTCAAGATGACACAGTTAATACTGGCAAAAACGCTGACAAACTTGAACATCTATTTGCTGACTTAGTCACTATAGGTTTTGTATGACACTCAGGGCAGGATATAACCTGAAACAATATATACAACCTACGTGTGAGGAGTTACTGTATTTTTTTATTTTCAACTCGCCCCAGTTTTCTTTTCCCTGTAATTTATTTTGTTCTTTAATTGTTATTAGGCGTTCGAGGTCATAGTTATTAGTTCTGAGTTTAATTTTCGGACGTTAGGAATAATCCGACCACCTGCACCTAACCTGTTTTTGTAGGGATGGGGGAGAAGCACGACCCAGATTACCGTGGAACCAATAAAATTTATTCTGGTAACTAGAAGGTCAGAGGATTACCTAATATTACGTATTATTTCGCGCGTGAGCAAAAATAAATTTGCGATTGGCTTGGTTTACACTGAGTCATCGGTTTGCTTATCACGGAAGGTCCAGGGTTCAAATCCTGATTAAGCCACTCATGTCTGTAGTTTTTCTGTTGTCTAGTGTTCTACTTCTTTATTTCCTACGAGTGCCTGATAACATACCTTTATGTTTGTCTCATTAATTTACTGTTTACAGACCTCGGGTTTCCCTTCCTTATGTGTTATAATTGCTTATGAAATGATTGGACGGGTTCAGATTTAATTAATGTGCAGGTATGAAAATAGGTCATAGGTTGGTTGGAAGCGGTTCCAGATAAACAGACGCGAACGCGATGACTCACCGCGTCTGTTATTGCATCAGAATATTCTTACTATTTTTTTAGCATCAAAAATCTTTTATCGCTCACAAGTCCCAAGAATTTTTGCCGTGAAGAAGTGCCATTCTATATCGTCTGCTCAGTACGAGAAATTCGGTATTAATTGGGTATGTCCATAACTTAATTAGCGGTGTAGAAAGTTCGTTTTATATAAGAGCTTAGCACGTTAGAGTAAGCTTTCTTCGGGGATTTAATTTAATTTTTATTAATCAGGAGTGCCATCAATTGCTGATTTATACAAAACTATAGATTGTAGTGTAAGTTGTGTCTATAATTTTTCGATGAATAAGTTAGTAGTATCTACGATTTGTGTAGCGGTTTTGAGGTAATTTAACTGTATAAGGTTAAGTACTAAGCTTGGTGTAATGTAATTATGAGGTCCGTGTAACCACATTTTGATTATTGATAATTTGTAGTGTGTATACGCGGGTGTGGTTGTGTATTAATTTGTTGTGCTATTTGGTCTTGTAGTCAGGAGAGAGGGGTGAAGTGGATTTAATATTACATAGATGGTGTAGAATAAGTGTGTTTAATAATTGTGTTAAATTGATAACCTTCTAAAGAGAAGGAGGCACGAGATATCGACGTAATTTCAGAAACCTGGGTTCGCGCTTGTACCGGCGCCCAGTACGTCTGCAACACCGAAAGAAAGAAGTTCTCTTGCAGTGAGGGCACATACCTCAGCGGGAACTGGTTCTTTAAATCCGGAGCTCTTAGCTCGTTAAGGCACACCAAACAGGCATGTTGCCTGGTGCTTATAATACTGCCATAATAACGCAGTGGTCCTAAACCCGAACCGGGTTAACTCAGCAGGTTGAAGAATTGTCATCAGCAGTGAATCCATCTACATCACTTGGCAATTACCTCGCTATCTTATTATCAAGCCCTCATCATCAGTATTCGGGAAAAGAGAGAGGAAAAACATACCTTTCCCAAATGCAAACGAGAAGAGGGGAGTGACGGAGAAGCAACTCATCAGATCCTCAGACTAAGACGGAAGCGTCAGAGAGGCACTGAACCGAGACAAAGGCGAAAAGAAGGAGTGTAGAGAGGAACAGTAGATTCAGACAGAAATACTTAGAGGACAGCCTTTGAGTTAGCGCTGGAAAATCTATTAGTGTAAAAATTCGTGCTGTGTTAGTTAGTGCGCAGGATCGCATACAGCGCTTTGAGACAGTGGTTATTTATTTATCCACCTTCGGTGGGATAGAGTGTTAGTTAGTAACCATAGAGTAGTCAGGAGTGGTGGCTCTTACTTAAAGACCCCCACCAAGTATATTTAGTTACCCGTAGTTGTGTACGCAAGTGTGAAAGAGAGTTTGGATTTTTTTATATGGTGTCTTTCATTTGATTTGTTCTTTTTCCAGGTTGTGCGAAATCGCACTTTATTTATTTTTTCCTGTGGTATTGATTTGGTGTTTTAATAAACTATAAAATGTACACTGGATCAGTTTATCTTTAACTATACTGTACTTGTATGCTTTGTCTGTATAGTTGTGTCTGTGGAATTTAGTGAAACTTTACCTCCTTTCTGGTAGTAAGAGGTGTGAGACAGTAGCTATTAGTCACAAGTGACGAGGGAGAGTCAATCTCGGTTCTCACCCTCGAAGCTATAAGTCTCATCCTTCCACATTCACTGTCATTCTCATCTAAATCTATCTTCTCAGACTTTCTCACAGCTAGTGTCTTGTCTCTGTACTCAGACAGACTCCAATTAAAGCCACTTCGTGACACTACGTAGTATCGCTCATTGTCTCCTTAGCCAGTCAGGAGGTATAATGAGACAGTTCAGACAAGCTGTGGTTAATCACAAGAGACATAGTAAGTCATGAATAACACAATTCGTTCCAGTTCTAGCACAATAGTTCAGTAATTCACTTGTTACAGTTTTGTCCATGATTTGTTTCAATAACATCATATAGGCCTTATGGTAATCATTGTGTTACATATCAAATAATACAGAAAATCAATCTGTTATAGTCATTCCTTCCTCCAGTTTGAATAGTCCTTTCCAGCAAGCATAATATCTTTAAAATGCTTTCCTTAAACAACTAGCTCAATCCATTCGTTCTACTGATTTAATACAATTAAACTAAACCAACACACTTCGGGTTTTCCCCCCAGAAATAACACAATGATTCTACGCATACCAGTATTACCTTAAACCCACATTGATAATATATTTACATATATATTTAATTAACGTCTCGCTTACCCTCAATTACAGACAGGTTTTCAATGGTTACACAGGCTGCTCACACTTCTGCAGATGGCAACGGAGGTGATACAAATGTTGTACTCTATGTCTGTAGTTTGAATTAGGCGGCGAGTTTGTCTGTCATTTGTTCTCTCTCCTTATATAGTGGACTTGCGAATGTACGAGATGACAACTAGCCCAAAGTACGTTTGCATGCATCCAAAATCGTGTAGGCAAGGCAAGGTGTGCTTAGATAGTAAATCTAAAATAGTTCTGAAATCCTTATTTCTGCACCGATTTTCTCCACCTTAGGCTTATTTTACTCATATTAATGAGCTCTATCACTATCCCTATCCACTTTATCCTATAGTTTATCCGACTATTCACTGGAGCAGCCGAAACATGGAAAAACACAACATGGTTCATGCTTCACTGTCTTCTATTCATAATAACTTCGGCTCTACAACACATCCAGTGAATCTATTGCTATCTGCCTAAAGCTAATGATCCCTATTATCGAATTGGGTCCTTCTTTATCCAGGTATACCATGATCATTTGCACACTGCCTTCCGAAATAGCATCAACATCTACATTTTTGTTGTCTCGAATAGGCTAGCTTATCTTCTGACACTACTTGTACCAAGCTGGCGATACATTGATCAGTTATATCCACGGGGTTTGCGCGGTGATAAATTCTGAATGATGCCGAGATAGGATTCAGACTTCATTACAAATGTTAAAGACTGAATGTTTAGTGATGTTGAAAAAAATAATGCTTGATGGAAAAATTATTAAAATGTACATTTTATGAAGATTTTTAAAAAAAAATTATTTTGTTGAAGTATTTCTATATAGTTTATCATGACTCTTAACATAAATGTATTAAATTAGTGAAATTAATGTGTCCTCCTTTTCTTAAAAAGTGTCCTTTTTAGTAAAAAAAATCAGAAAATATCATATATATTATATCTTCTTCTTTGATCCTTAGCCGCCGACCGTCAAAGCAGTCAGTGGCCATCACGCCTAGTGACGTCTTGTAGGGCAACAACAAATTGATTCCACTTTGTTCGGTCGGCGGCCATCCTTCGTACAGTGCCCCAACTCTGGTTCATTCTTTGCATCTCAGCCTCCACAATCCTCCGCCAGGTTGTTTTTGGTCGGCCTCTTTTTCGTTTTCCTTCAGGGGTCCAAAGCATAGCTGTTCTTGTGATGGCATCGGGGTCTCTTCTGAGGACATGGCCAACCCAGCTCCAGCGTCTGCCAGCTATGATGGTGTGCATGTCCTCTTGCTTGCTCCGAGTAAGCAGATCTTGGTTGGTGATGGTATTCTGCCAAAAGATTCGGTGAATTTTTCTTAGGCATGTTGTGTGAAAAGAGGACAATTTCGACATTTCCTTTTCTGTAACTCTCCAGCATTCCGCACCATAGAGAAGCACAGAGAGCACACAGCTCTGATATAATCTTAATTTTGTGCTTGTGCTGTATTGAGAGGACTTCCAGATGTTGTTTAGGCTAAAAAAGGCTGTTCTTGCCTTATTCATTCTGATGTTGATGTCTTTGCCTTCCCCGCCGTCTGGTGTTACTATGCATCCTAGGTATGTGAAGGCATCTGTCTGTACCAGTTGCTGATTCCTTACTGATATGAGCTCAAGGTTGCTCACATTGAGCGTCATGACCTCTGACTTCTTTAAATTGATGTTCAAGCCTGTCGTAAATTTATTTTGAGAAGAGTCTTAGAAATAGTGGTCCCGTTTAGAGTGAAGAATGATGGGGAAGGCTCTGTGATAATAAGGGTTTTGGAAGTAAATAGTTGATTCACAGAGTGCTGGGGAGAGTAAGGACAGACTCTTTTACGACAATCTTTTCTCTCAATCTACTCCTTAAACTCTCCTGGCTAAACAATTACAAACACACATGCGCTCCCACCAATTTGGTGCTTCAAACACCCGGACGCTACGTGAATACAAACTATGGTAAACAAATATGGGTAATTTGGGCTTGGGCCTTCCAACACAGTACTAAAAGTTTTATGATGATTTTTTATCATTAAAATCAGTCACAACATTTATCATTGTTACAGGCAAAAATCATAGGTACAGAAAATACAAATAACAAGGTTGGGGAGGGGGGGTATGAAGAGTGGTATCCAATATGCCCTTCCCGCTTGTAATAGACAAAGATAAACCCAGTCCAAGGATATGTAGTTATCAGAAAAAAATAGATAATATAACCCAACAGTAAATTTAATTACTCTGAAAAGAGGTGTTACGATACTAGTTATGAGTGGTAGAAAAAAGTCCTGTTATTCTCAATTGTTTTTCATTTTACTAAGCAAATGTAAGGGGATAGGGGAATAAACAGAGTTAAACAAATCCCACTTAAAGGAACAATACAGGGAATACAGTAAAAGTATTTACCAGGTAGGCAAATTAAAAATGGTTGCAAAATAAATCTCATGTCATTCATACACGCTCGGGATGGCCAACACTCATTTTCTCACACACACTTACCGATCGTAGAATCTGGCACTCCATAGAAAGTACACAAACATCAATTAAACACTCGACATAGGTAGTGTCTTTTTCTTCTGTGTCTAGCCCCAGATTATCAGGTTTATGCGTTAGTACAGTCCCGAAATCGCTGGAAGGTGAAGCCTAAGTGTTCTTTGTTTTTGTTATGTTAAAAGGAAAGTTCTATGGGATAGCACGGTCACAGATACAAGTGGTGAAAATGGTGTGGTCTCATTGATTTCGCCGCTGATGGTAAAACTTCTTAATGCGTGATGACAACAACTGACCGGTGAGGTATGGTTTTACTTCGAGGGTTTTAAAATCCAGTGAAGAAAATATGCACAGTCAGTGTTCGGAAGATTTCTATTTTCTTTCCCAGTAGAGTAGGAATAATAATATAAATATAGCTCTGGCAATGTTCTTCTCCAGTTAATCTTTATAGATTTTAATTTGTTATTGATGATGTGTTAAATTGTTCTTGGGATTACTTTCTTTCTGGAAAATTCAGATAGCTGGACCCCAACAAGATCGCCACAAGATTAAAATTTAAACTGTTCATCAAAATATCTGGAGGGTTTTAAGAACCGAGTCTGGAGGACTCTATAAAATGTTTTTTGCTGGGACGCAAAGGTTATGATCACCCGTTTAGCACATAATAGAATTCACTGCAATATAGCCAAAAATCCAGGGGAAATCTAACAAGATTTTACTATAGCTAGTGCTTCTGTAAATCTCTGGCAAACGAGTGATAAAATTGCATTCTTCAGGGTCTCTATATATATGAAATGGAATGACAGATCGGGGGGACACGTTAAAATTTCACACCTTTTAAGAACTCAGGGAAAATTCGAGATTCTATGCCGCCTCGTCCCCGTGATTATTCAATTCTCTGGCCGCTTTGTCTTTCCCGTTCGTTCCGTCTTTCGAGCGATTCCAGCGCTCTCCTCTGGTTCACACTGCCGTGTTACCTAGCATCCGGAAACTTCATCGTCCGCTCTGAGATCGTCATTGTCTCAGATCGTGTGCCGCTTCCTTCGTTTGATTTAGGCAACGCCTTTAAGGCAGGTACGACAGAAAGATGTAGCGAAATGCTTGCTTATGATCGCTCTAGAGGTTTCAGTAGGTGTGGCTTTACCTCCCTTTTAGACAAAGCAATGTCCAGAATGCACAGAAGATAAACTGTCTCCATATTAATTAGCGAACGTGGTGGTGAGTCCACTCTGCTCTGATTCATATTAATGAGCCCAGGTGGAGTTCCATGTTCTCTATAGTGCATGCTAATGAGCCCAGGTGGGAGAATTCCCGTTGACGGTAAAATTACAACAATATTCGGGGGTACTGATGCTACGAGGGTTCTACCATATCATCTAACATTTCAGGGTCAGCTGAGTTTCATCGTCACAATCGTCCCCTCTTTTGAGACATGAAAACATTTTTTCATGTTTGATTTATGACAATGAAGCTGTCATGATCGGTAGCTTTTGGATGATTGGTATCTTCAACTTCCTCCTCTTCCTCCGTAGTCCAGTTTCTACTCAGGACGTCTGCCCCGACATTCAGTTTTCCCGGAATGTATTCCACTTTGAAGGAGTAAACGCTTAAAAGGAGGGCCCAACGCATGATCCTTGCATTAAATTCTTTATTGGCACCAAGAAAAGCTAATGGAGCGTGGTCTGTTTGCACCGTGAAAGATGTCCCATAGAGAAACTCATGAGGGCGTCTGATGCCGTCAATCAGAGCGAGACATTCTCTTTCAACTACGCTGTAGTTCCGTTCAGCTTTATTTAATTTCCGACTGCCGTACGCAACTGGGAATAGCATATTCGGGTTACTGTCCTCGGCTTGCAGCAGTGTTGACCCGATGCCCTGACCTGACGCGTCGACCCACAATACAAAAGTTTTCTTGAGGTCAGGTAACCTCAAAATGGGGTATGCAGACAACTGTCTTTTTAAAGTGCTGTACGCGTGTTCGCACTTTTGATCCCAAATGACCTTATCAGGACAACCTTTCTTTGTGAGGTCAGTCAGAGGTGCCGTTAGTCCGTTGAAGTTCTGGATGTATTTTTGATAGTATGCACATAGTGATAAAAAGGAACGAGGGTCTTTCTTTGTTCGGGGCCTTTTAGCTGCAACTATTTTCTCCACGTTCTTCTTAACAGGCCAACTTCAGCCGTGAGAAATAGTATGCCCCAGGAAGTCTAGCTTTTCAAACCCGATGAGACATTTGCTAGGTCTGGCTGTGAGACCAGTTTCCTGTAGTCTCCCGAGGAGCATAGCAACCGTAGCAATATGTTCGTCGTAGGTCTCCGATGCAATTAATATGTCATCCATGAAATTATGGATATTGGGACTTTGCAAAGGTTCTAGAAGCTTCTTCATCATCCTGGTGAACACTCCTGGTGCGTTATGCAATCCGAACGGCATCACATTAAATGTGTAATGTCCTTCACTAGTGCTGAAAGCTAGCAAAGGTTTAACTTCCTCCTTGACTGGTATTTGATAATAACCTTTACTGAGGTCAATCTTGGAGAAAATTCTTACTTTGCTAAGCTTGGTGAATAACTCAGAAACAGTCTGGAGAGGTTCGGGCTGGAATTCCGTTACAGCGTTTAGCAACCGGTAATCTATACACAGCCGAACTTCCTTGTTGGGCTTCTGCAACAGCACTACACTCGAACTGTAAGGACATGTCGACTCACTGATAATTCCTGCCTGACGCAGTTTGTCTATTTCTCCGCGAAGTGCATCAGCTTTAGCGTACGGGGTGGGGTAAACTCTGGTTCGAACAGGTGTCTCGTTTGTTAATTTCATATCAAATTCGATGAGATTTGTTCGACCAGGTACATCCGTTAAGACTGCACTGTACTGTTTTAGTAGCGCCCTGGTTTCTGTTTGTTGTTCTTGTGAGAGATTGTCGCCGAACTTGACATCTTTAAAGGATTCTGTGGGTTGCAATGGGTACTCCATGCAACCATCATCATCTTCCTCGTCTTCCGTTGCTATGGCGACAGCCAGGAGATGCTCGGAGGACGGCACTGGTCTTTCCAAATATTTCTTAAGGAGATTTATGTGAAAGACCTTCTCCTTTCCTTTAATGGAGATCTTGTAATTGGTGCGTGAGATCTTTTTAAGGACGGTAAACGGCCCTTGCCATCCGATGCGAAGTTTATTGCTTCCGATTGGAAGTAGCAACAAAACGTTTTCCCCTGGTTGGAGTTCTCTCTCTTTTGCAGCTTTGTTGTATCTTTTAGCATGTTTAGCGCGGGCTTTCTTAAGGTTGGTTGTAGCTAGATCCCATCCTAGCGTTAGCCTTTCCTTGAGCTCAGATACATATTTGCTTGCAGAGACGACTGTCTCGTCAGCCTTTTGGTCTGTCATGGACCGGAGTAAGGCTTCTAGTGGCCCCTTAATAGGTCTGCCAAATAAAAGTGTAGCTGGCGCGAATCCCGTAGACGCTTGGGGAACCTCTCTGTAGGCGAATAAGGCAGCAGATATATAGGTCCCAGTCTTCCGGTTTCTCCTGACCCAGCTTACGTAACATCATGGTGAGGCTGCCGTTAAAACGTTCCACGAGCCCATTTTCGGCCGGATGGTAGGGACTTGTGTGGATATGTTTGGCTCTCAAGATCTTAAAGATCTCCTCCATTAACAGGCTACGGAATTGGGATCCATTATCCGTCAAAACTTGTTGAGGGAATCCCAACCGTGTAAAAATTTGCACGAGGGCTTCTGCGACATGTTAGCGGTATAGCTTCGGCCCACATTGTGCAAGTGTCGACTAAGGTCAGGATGAACCTGTTCCTTCTTTTGGTCTTTTCCAGTGGTCCAATGATGTCGACAGCAACCCGTTCAAATGCAGTCCCTACTATTGGCATTTGCCCCATAGGTACTGGGGGTGTCAAGTGCTTGGGTGCTACCCTATGGCACTGGGCGCAGGATTTCACGTACCTGATAATTTCAGAGTTCATTCCTGGTCACCAATAGTGGTTTTTTATTCGCTGAATAGTGGCGTTTTGTCCCATATGTCCGCTAAAGGGAAGAGAGTGCCCCATTTATAAGATCTGGCTTCTGTACTGTGTCGGTACTAGGAGCTGGTTATTCCCTGTATCAGGGTCGCCCGTTCTACGATACAATACGCCATCCTTAGAAAAGATGTCTCCGTGGTGTCTGGGGTCCTTAGCCATGGGCAGTTTTCTAAAGCAGGGCTCCAGAGTAGGGTCCTTTTGTTGCGCCTCCTTCAGTTCATTCGGCAACAAATTTGGCACAGGCTTCCTTTCCTTAGTTTGCCCTCTTGTGGTTACCGCTGCCACAGTCGGCTCCTTTGGTCTCCCAACAAACACGTATCTACATCCCAAGATGACTGGGTAGATAGGATCATCCATTATGGCCGCTTTAATAACACCTCTGACAAAATCAGAGTGTATTTCTACCAGTGTGATAGGAAGCCTTTTGGGTGCATCACTCTTGAAAACTCCACGTAGTTTGACGGTTTCCTCTGTCTCCTGACCGGGTTTGACTAGGTGCTTGGCGACAATACAATCAAAATTTAATCCAGTGTCAAAAAGACAAGTTGTTGAGGTACCGTTCAAAATTACAGTTCCTCGCGTTGAGGGTCTGTCCCCCTCTGGTTGAGAATCACTGACATTGACTCTTCCTTGCGAGGCTGTATGCAAACATCCGCTGCTGTTAGGCCCGGTCTGTTTGCCATGATCAGACGTTCCTGCTGTAGGGGGTCTTCCCTTTTCCTTGACCTTGGTGGCCGCGCTGCTACGTAGGCTTGGTGGGTTGATCAGAATTGTTATTTGGGGATATCGGGTTTTGTAGAATTTCGATTTTTCCTGGGTAGGTTTCTGGATATTATTTTCTCGTTGGTTATAATGCTGAGAGAAATTGGAAGAATAGGATGACTACTCTAGATTTTGTTTTCGAGATGGCTCATCTGTGGGTTTGCGTTTTGTGCTGGGAAGTTCGGCGATTGCGTTTATATAGCATTCTGCCTTATTGAGGATGTCCTCAAGCCTGACTGCGCCCTGTTCAGCCAAAAATCTACGGGTTTCGTTTGACAAAGTTGACTTTATCTGTTCCACAAGAACAAGTTCAAGAAGTCCCTCATATGTAAGAGGTAATTCAGATAATTCATGTTGGTTGGTTCCCAGCTTTGTATACACGTCATAAGCATTACCTATCAACGCAGTTGAGAGTTTAAGTGACCAACGGGAATTCCCTAACCCATACAGATTTGCGAGCTTCTCGAATTTTTCTAGGAAGGTGTCAATTTTCTCATTGGGGCTGGGAAAAAGACTCTAACGTAAAAGACATCGCAGTTAATTGAGCAGATTGAGTGCTGACGAGATCCTTTGACTGAGACTGGGGCGAAGACGCTCTCCGTTATTTGAAGTAGAAGCGCCCCGACTCTCTAAAGCCTTAAACGCCAGTTCGTGCTGTCTCTCCCTCTCTCTCTCTCTCTTTTCCTCCGAGCTTCCATCTCTGCCTCAATTTTCTTCTGCTCCAATTGACGATCTTTCGCTTCTTTCCTCTCTGCTCTATCCTGTGCTTCCTTCCTCTCTGCTCTCTCTTGCTCCGCGTCATACCTTTCAAGTTCCGTATTTACAAACAGGTTCAAGGCTTCTCCTTCTAACCCTGACTCCTTCGCCTCCTTTCTCAAAATGGATCTCATCCTAATTCTCTCTGCCATGACAAAGAACTGGCTGCTTCTATGATTAGAGAATAGTAAGAAGAAACACGGAGGAAAAACTCAAAGCCGCTACAAGAAAAACACAAAGTATAAATTTACTTATGATACCTCCTACCTTGTAATGTGCTAACTTATCGCTGCTATTATCTGTCAATTGAGACTCTTAATGCAGGCGACTATGCCACGTTAAATGGTAAGTCAAACACTAGAAAAAATCTACTTTTACTAACAGTAGAGAAAAATTTATATTAAAACAATTTAAAGGAAAAACATTTTTTCTAAAATTTTAATTCTCCGTCAACAAAACTCCGCCCTCTGAAGTCAGTTATGAGATGAGACGTTATTAACTTGATTTAAAAAATCAGAATAAGGCGTCTTTAGCCTAGCTCAACTCTGGTAACTTCAAAAACCTTTGTGACTGTTTGACAATCACGCGATCCCAGCAAATCTTATTTAAAAAATTTTCAATTTTTCTCTGCCAGAGAATAAAAAAGTAACGAAGTTTTGTTTATCCGTAACTTTCTACTTCTGTGGAAAGAAACAAATCCTGTAAATATGTTGTGTGGTCGACCCAAATACTAAAGACGTTGTCTAGGGGGTGTAATTATTTTTATTTTATTCCCTAACTCACAAAGACAGATCACTCACACTCTATCTAGACAGACCCAGACTTTAGATCAGACTCAAAAATCCGGGAGAGCGACACATTTATTGTCGTAAATTTATTTTGAGGAGAGTCTTAGAAATAGTGGTCTCGTTTAGAGGGAAGAATGATGGGGAAGGCTCTGTGATAATAAGGGTTTTGGGAGTAAATAGTTGATTCACAGAGTGCTGGGGAGAGTAAGGACAGACTCTTTTATGACAATCTTTTCTCTCAATCTACTCCTTAAACTCTCCTGGCTAAACAATTATTGGCCAGTTTCCAAACACACATGCGCTCCCACCAATTTGGTGCTTCAAACACCCGGACGATACGTGAATACAAACTATGGTAAACAAATATGGGTAATTTGGGCTTGGGCCTTCCAACACAGTACTAAAAGTTTTATGATGTTTTTTTATCATTAAAATCAGTCACAACATTTATCATTGTTATAGGCAAAAATCATAGGTATAGAAAATACAAATAACAAGGTTGGGGGGGGGTGTATGAAGAGTGGTATCTAATATGCCCTTCCCGCTTGTAATAGACAAAGATAAACCCAGTCCAAAGATAGGTAGTTATCAGAAAAAATAGATAATGTAACCCAACAGTAAATTTAATTTCTCTGAAAAGAGGTGTTACAATACTAGGTATGGGTGGTAGAAAAAAGTCCTGTTATTCTCAATTGTTTTTCCTTTTACTAAGCAAATGTAGGGGGGGGGGGAATAAACTGAGTTAAACAAATCCCACTTAAAGGAACAATACAGGGAATACAGTAAAAGTATTTACCAGGTAGGCAAATTAAAAATGGTTGCAAAATAAATCTCATGTCATTCATACACGCTCGGGATGGTCAACACTCATTTTCTCACACACACTTACCGATCGTAGAATCTGGCACTCCATATAAAATACACAAACATCAATTAAACACTCGACATAGGTAGTGTCTTTTTCTTCTGTGTCCAGCCCCAGATTATCAGATTTATGCGTTAGTACAGTCCCGAAATCGCTGGAAGGTGAAGCCTAAGTGTTCTTTGTTTTTGTTATGTTAAAAGGAAAGTTCTGTTCTATGGGATGGCACGGTCACAGATACAGGTGGTGAAAATGGTGTGGTCTCATTGATTTCGCCGCTGATGGTAAAACTTCTTAATGCGTGATGACAACAACTGACCGGTGAGGTATTGTTTACTTCGAGGGTTTTAAAATCCAGTGAAGAAAATATGCACAGTCAGTGTTCGGAAGATTTCTATTTTCTTTTCCAGTAGAGCAGGAATAATAATATAAATACAGCTCTGGCAATGTTCTTCTCCAGTTAATCTTTATAGACTTTAATTTGTTATTGATGATGTGTTAAATTGTTCTTGGGTTTACTTTCTTTCTGGAAAATTCAGATAGCTGGACCCCAACAGGATCGCCACAAGATTAAAATTTAAACTGTTCATCAAAATATCTGGAGGGTTTTAAGAACCGAGTCTGGAGGACTCTATAAAATGTTTTTTTGCTGGGACGCAAAGGTTATGATCACCCGTTTAGCACAGACTAGAATTCACTGCAATATAGCCAAAAATCCAGGGGAAATCTAACAAGATTTTACTATAGCTAGGGCTTCTGTAAATCTCTGGCAAACGAGTGATAAAATTGGAATGACAGATCGGGGGGACACGTTAAAATTTCACACCTTTTAAGAACTCAGGGAAAATTCGAGATTCTATGCCGCCTCGTCCCCGTGATTATTCAATTCTCTGGCCGCTTTGTCTTTCCCGTTCGTTCCGTCTTTCGAGCGATTCCAGCGCTCTCCTCTGGTTCACACTGCCGTGTTACCTAGCATCCGGAAACTTCATCGTCCGCTCTGAGATCGTCATTGTCTCAGATCGTGTGCCGCTTCCTTCGTTTGATTTAGGCAACGCGTTTAAGGCAGGTACGACAGAAAGGTGTAGCAAAATGCTCTAGAGGTTTCAGTAGGCGTGGCTTTACCTCCCCTTTAGACAAAGCAATGTCCAGAATGCACAGAAGATAAACTGTCTCAATATTAATTAGCGAACGTGGTGGCGAGTCCACTCTGCTCTGATTCATATTAATGAGCCCAGGTGGAGTTCCACGTTCTCTATAGTGCATGCTAATGAGCCCAGGTGGAAGAATTCCCGTTGACGGTAAAATTACAACAATATTCGGGGGTACTGATGCTACGAGGGTTCTACCATATCATCTAACATTTCAGGGTCAGCTGAGTTTCATCGTCACAAAGCCCACCTGCTGGCTAAACTTATTAAGTCTTTCCGTTTTTTCCTGGATGTGTTGATGTGAATGTGCTAGTAGTGCAATGTCATCTGCATATTCCAGATCTTCCAATGTAGAAAATGTTGTCCATCTTATTCCTCTTGGACTGCCCTCTGTTGTCTGGTGCATCACCCAATCTATGACTGTTAAAAATTAAGTGGTTGATAAGGGGCATCCCTGTCATACTCCTGGCTTCACCTCAAAGGTTAGGTTGCTTTGCCTAACACTACACGTAAAGTTGGTATAGAGGCTTTTTATGATTGAAACTATGCAGCTTGGAATTCCATAAGCCCTCAGTATTTTCCATAAACTGTCCCTATGTATGCTGTCAAAAGCCTTTTCAAAATCAACGAAATTAATGTACAGCTGTCTTTGCCATTCTGAGCACTGCTCTATAATGTTCCTGAGAGTGAATATATGATCTACACATCTTCTGTTCTTTCTAAATCCTGCTTGTTCTTTCCTCAGTTTGTGTACTGCTTTTGAAATTCTCTGTATAATTATCCTGCCTAGTATTTTGCTGGTAACTGAGAGAAGAGTTATTCCTCTCCAATTATTGCAGTCTGCAAGATCTCCCTTCTTGGGCAATTTGACAATTATTCCTTTGTTCCACTCTGATGGTGTTGTCTCCGTTTTCCAGACTTGTGCAAATAGTGGTTCTAATAGTTCTGCTGCTAGCTCAGGGTCTGTCTTAAATAGCTCTGCATTTAAATTATCATGGCCAGGAGATTTTCCGTTCTTTAACCCTTTGATTGCTGTGATGATTTCTTTTTTTCGTGGAGTGTCTATATTTACATCTAGATCGTTTTCAGCCTCAGGAACATTCAATTGTGTCTCTGGTGGTTCCTTGTTCAGAGTTTCTCTGAAGTGCTCTGCCCATCTTGTTTCCTGTCCTTCTGCTGTCGTGATGAGATTTCCTTGCTTATCTCTTACTAATGTAATATTGTTTGCACTTCGTTTTCCGCTGATGAATTTAGTTATTTTGTATACTGTGCTTTGTTCATTTCTCAGTGCTGCCTCTTCTGCCTGTCTTGCAAGATCGTCTAGGAAATTCCTTTTGTTGGCCCGGGTTTGGCGTTTAACTTCCTTGTCCAGCTGACTGTACTGTTCGCTATATAGTTGCTTTAATGTGGGGGACTTCGCTTCTATTTTCTTTCTTTTCATTTCTTTTCTCGTCGTTATGGTGTTTAATGTTTCTGGTGTTATCCAGTCTTGCTTCTTCCTTTCCTGGAATCCCAAGCATGATTTGCTGCTTTCCTTATATATTGTTGAAATGGTGTTGAATTTCTGGTCTATATCATCAGCCAATGTCCTTTCCTGACTTTTGGCAAATTGATATCGTTTCTTTATGTCAGCCGCAAAAGCTTTTCTGGTGAAGGGGTCCTTCGATTTGCTGATGTCAAACCTTTTCTGTGTAGTTACAGTTGGTCCAGCCCTTCTTAGTTTCACTTTCAGTTTTGCTACTACTAAATGGTGATCACTTCCTACATCTGCACCTCTTCTTACCTTCACATCTTGTAATGCATGTCTCCATCTACCGTTAACCATGATGTGGTCTATCTGGTTTCTGTCCCGACGATTTGGTGATTCCCATGTTAATTTGTGAATTTCTTTATGTGGGAAAAGTGTTCCTCCAATGACCAGGTTGTTAATACTACAGAAACTTATTAATTTATCCCCATTTTCGTTTGCTGTTCCGGTGCCGCATTTCCCCATTACTCTTTCATTATATGTATTGTGTGTTCCAACTTTCGCATTGAGGTCTCCCATTACTATAATAAGATCATATATAGGTGTGTCTTCCATTTCTTTCTGCAGTTGTTGATAGAATTCATCCTTGACCTCTTCATCGCTGTCATTCGTTGGTGCGTAGCATTGTATTATTGTAGTATTGGTGAATCTACCTCTCAATCTTAGTCTTATCAGTCTGTTGTTGATGGGTTTCCATTCCAGTAATGTCCTTTCTATTCCTTTCTGTAGAATAATGGCTACACCTTCATTGTGCTGTTCATCCTTTCTTCCAGAGTAAAGTACTCTTTCTCCTGTTGCTGTTTTAACTTTTCCCGCCCCTGTCCATCTGCTCTCGCTTATCCCTAGAATGTGTAACCTATAGTTTTTCATTTCTGCCGTGACCTGTTTTATATATATATAAGTAGGTTGCGAAGAGACATGATTACCTACGCCATCTGGCATGGTACTTGCAGACGAAGTAGTATTGCTACTGCAAGAAGCAGGCCAATAAACTGTAGAACTTGTAGCAGTAATAACAGCAGCAGAAGTTTTGTTTGTAGCATGCGTAGAAGTGGTAAGTGTAGCACTATTTTCTTCAACAGTGTATCTCAAACTCACAATAATCACGTACCCCTTATGAGAGTTTAGTCTTATCGGTGTACCCCTCTCGGGTGAAAGTAATTTGGGGGTAGTTTTAATTATACGGTTTTATTTACAGTACCGCAAATATGACATGTATTATTCATTTAGTTATATATATATACAGTATACTTGTATAATAAACGTTATACAATATATTGCTTGTTGAGGTTGTTGTGGTAAAAATGTTTTACAGGATGGGGTAATCAGCCCCCATGCCCGACCTTCCTTAGTCACTTTTTACGACATGCCTGGTAGGGTACAGTGTTACTATTCTTTGCTCGCGGTAACACGCATGTGGTTACAAAATACACGTGTAAATAATCATGTGTCTATTTCAGCAATATCTCATTCTCATATATTAAAATTTAATTAATTGCTTTCTGCGGCTTACAAAAAAAAAAAAGGATGATGAAGTTAAATAAAAATGTTGCCATGTATCTCTTGGCGCGCTTCGTGTACCATTAGGGGCACTTAAGGAAACGCTGTCTATAGCAAAAGCAGTCAATGAAGGGGTACTTTTCTTCCTTCTTCAAGTACCATGCCTAGTGGTGGAGATGATCATGTCTCTCCACAACTTCCTGTCTCCAGTACTATTGATCATGTTGGCTCCTTCTTTCCATACCACGATGTCAAACTGTCCGGTATTTGCTCTCTTTGTCTTCCCCTCTCTCTTTTTCCTTCAATCTTACCTGTTGTTACGAAATATTCCAACTTTCCTCTTCTCATCTTCTTCTTCAGGTGCCTGGTCTAGAATAGACATTGGCGATTATGACCCTACAATCTTCTCTGTCTTTTGATAGTCTAATGAGGTTGTTGTTGCCCATGCTGTTGTTTGTTGTCCCGTTGTTTAAGCTTTCCACATACATCTTTCTCTGCCTTCCTCTTCCTCTCCTACCTGGTATTTCCCACATAATACTAATTCCTCCACTCCTCCTCTTCTGCTAATGTCTCATAAATTTCATTTCTCTTTTCCTGATGGTTTTGATGAGCGATCTATTAACACCCGCAGCTGTCAATACCTCAGCATGTGTTTTCTTCTCTGTCCACTATATTCTCAGTATCCTTCTCAAAAACCACATTTCCGCTGCCTCCAGTTTTTTCACCATCTGGTTACTCATTGTCCAACATTCGCATCCATATAAAAGAACGAATCACACATAACCCCTTAGTAAGCGAATTTTTGTGCTTATGGTGAAGTTTCTGTTTTTCATTACGTTGCTCATCCTAGTAAAGGCTACTTTGGACATGGCGATCCTTTTCTTTATCTCTGTATCACATCTGCCATCTGATGTCAATGTGTAGCCTAAATATTTAAACAGATTGACTTGTTTGATTTTTTCTCTTTTGCTGTTCAAAGAGCATACTGGTATTTGTATTTTCTTAGAAACTACCATGCATAAAGTTTTGCAGACATTCAAAGACAATCCTTTTATCTCGCTCTTCTTCTCATCTTCTTCTTCTTTGATCCTTAGCCGCCGACCGTCAAAGCAGTAAGTGGCCATCACGCCTAGTGGCGTCTTGTAGGGCAACAACAAATTGATTCCACTTTGCTCGGTCGGTGGCCAACCTTCGTACAGTGCCCCAACTCTGGTTCATTCTTTGCATCTCAGCCTCCACAGTCCTCCGCCAGGTTGTTTTTGGTCGGCCTCTTTTTCGTTTTCCTTCAGGGGTCCAAAGCATAGCTGTTCTTATGATGGCATCGGGGTCTCTTCTGAGGACATGACCAACCCAGTTCCAGCGTCTGCCAGCTATGATGGTGTGCATGTCCTCTTGCTTGCTACGAGTAAGCAGATCTTGGTTAGTGATGGTATTCGGCCAAAAGATTCGGTGAATTTTTCTTAGGCATGTTGTGTGAAAAGAGGACAATTTTGACATTTCCTTCTCTGTAACTCTCCAGCATTCCGCACCATAGAGAAGCACAGAAAGCACACAGCTCTGATATAATCTTAATTTTGTGCTTGTGCTGTATTGGGAGGACTTCCAGATGTTGTTTAGGCTAAAGAAGGCTGTTCTTGCCTTATTCATTCTGATGTTGATGTCTTTGCCTGCCCCGCCGTCTGGTGTTACTATGCTTCCTAGGTATGTGAAGGTATCTGTCTGTACCAATTGCTTATTCCTTACTGATATGGGCTCAGGGTTGCTCACATTGAGCGTTATGACCTCAGACTTCTTTAAATTGATGTTCAAGCCCACCTGCTGGCTAAACTTATTAAGTCTATCCGTTTTTTTCCTGGATGTGTTGATGTGAATGTGCTAGTAGTGCAATGTCATCTGCATATTCCAGATCTTCCAATGTAGAAAATGTTGTCCATCTTATTCCTCTTGGACTGCCCTCTGTTGTCTGGCGCATCACCCAGTCTATGACTGTTAAAAATAGAGTGGTTGATAAGGGGCATCCCTGTCGTACTCCTGTCTTCACCTCAAAGGTTAGGTTGCTCTGCCCAACACTACACGTAAAGTTTGCATAGAGGCTTTTTGTGATTGACACTATGCAGCTTGGAATTCCATAAGCCCTCAGTATTTTCCATAAACTGTCCCTTCTTCTCATAGCATACCAAAAAAAAACTGACTTGCTTCCTTCTAAAGCTTCTTAAGCGTATTGACCTCTTTCAGGACATCCTCATTACTCTTGTTGGCTGTCCATTGTATTTTTAACATTCTTCTGTAAAACCACATCTCTGTAGCCTCCAGAGTTTTACCTACGTGTTTTATTAATTGTCCATGACTCATTTCCACGTATCAGGATAGGTTCTATATAACACTGAAGAACTCTCTTTCTTACTTCCATTGACAAAGAGCTGTTAAATACAATGATTTTCCTCCTATCAAATGCTATTTATGCCTGTGCTATTTTACTCATCACTTCTGCGATGCATCTTCCATCCGATGTTTTTAAAGTGCCCAGGTATTTGAATCTATTGTTCAAGTGGGAAGGTCCGCTGGGAGGACAACATCAGACAATCTTTGAAGGACCGAGGACTAGAATGGAAGCAAGCCAGGAGGAAGACAGAAGATAGAATAGTATGGCGCTCTCTCTTACAGACCTCTACACCTCACGGTAGAAGAGGAACGACTAAGTAAGTAAGAAGTAGTAGTGTTCAAGTGGTAAAAGGCAGAATTTTGTATTTCACCTTGTCATACTATCTTTAAATATATTTCCGCTGTCCTATCAGAATATTTATTGATCTTTTTTTTTTGTTTATTACTAACGCCATTTAAATAGTTTCCTAAACTATTAAGAACGTCCGACAGAGTGGTTAGAGCGCTAGTCTCTGTCGGCAAAGGTGATGGGTTCGATTCACGTCTACCAAGTGTAAATAGGTACTTGACTTTGCTCTTGAGTTGACGAAGGAAAGAGAACTGGTCACCTCTCGATGATGGACCTAGTATAGTGAAGTCTATAACACTTCACTCCCCTAAAGCAGTATCTGTTATGTGACTACCGTGTCATAAGAGGTTTTGATGACGAAGGAAAGAGAACTTAATAAACCTAGTATCTATAACACTTCACTCCCCTAAAGCAGTATCTGTTTATGTGACTACCGTCCTGGAAAAAAAGTATAAGCTAGGTAGTATCAGAGGATACCAGGATAGTGCCAGATAAGAGACTGGTCTTATAAGTAATACCCGTTCTCGGAAAAGAGCAAGGATGTATAGAATCAAGGTGGGGTCAAGCTATGTAAGTTCTCAGAGAACTGCTACCTCTTTAGATCCCAACTTGAGTAAAGATTATCTGTGTTGTGTTATTTGGCAAATTGTCTAGGGTAATTTATTTAATATAACAGGTATTGCTTTCAAACAGAACTTTAACTTTAATAAAATTATTAAGCAAGGCTGGATGAAATTTTATGTACAATTTAATTGTCCTGAACCTCAATCTTTTCAGGTCAGGAATACTCAAAAGCAATATAAGGATATTTACACATCAAAATAAAGATATTGGAAAAACTATTCCATTGTTGTAGAGTGTTCACTTGAATAACTACACATACAGTTTCTGTTCATATGAGTGATAACGTCTGCTATTACTATGCTGTAGGTTCTCTTTATTATTTTGATGGTCTTATCTATTCATCCTAAACAGGGTTATAATCCTAGTTTGATTACTCTTGGGTGAATGATTGGATGTTCTGACACCGGCCTTTATAAAGGACTTATCTTCGAATGTTGTTGCTGCTATTCATATACCACTGCAGGACCACAAACTTAGTAGCTCCTGACTGAGAAGATGGGGTCTGGCTCCAGTTGTATGAGGAGCTCTCATCACCCACACACTTCCTCTCAATTGAATACAGCCACGAGGTAATTTCGTGATATAACCTGGAATAAAAGGACAACCACATTCCATGTAGAAGTCTGCCTCACTTCACTCACCCACAAACAACACTAAGTCTTACCCTTTTTCAGTTATTGTGCTAACAAGTTGCACAAGACCTAGAATTTCTTTGCCTACAGTCAGTTCCAGGTGATCATTTTCTCTGTATTGATTCCATGTTAGCGTCCTTAGTCCATGCTTGGCTTCCGTACGATAATCAGGTTAAGTACAAAACAGCATGTGACCTATTGATTACTTCATTCTAACTTCTCCTGTACGTTTATCACATGATCTTTGAACAGTGGGTCACTCCAGAAGCAATACTAATTTAAATCGCTACTAACACTTACTGTCGTAATTTGTTACCATATTTGCAAACACTATACACATTTTTTTCATTTCGAACATGTCTGCAAAACTACACACCTTCATAAATGGGTCAGTATGGCACAACACATTAGTTTCACTTTCTACTAGCACTCGAACAAATAGGCTGTTTACTCACACGTTAATAACTAACAAAATAAGAAAATAAATATATCTTTCTTACCCTCGGGTAAATATATTCACACACACTCAAGCTGAACTGGCCTTCTAAGGGATCTAGAACTGCTTTCAGATCAGAAGGCAAAGACTTGATCTTTCTATCTTTCCAATGCTGTCAGCTCGGTGTAGATTTTTGAATCTAATGGCCCCGATAGTACCACCTTGTTACTATTTATAGAACTACATCCACCCAATCGGAGGCAACGTCAAAAAGTTAATTTTTGAGACTTGTGACCTATGCGGTTCTAAGCGTGTTTGTAAAATCTGACTAATTTTAACTATTTTATATTATAGTTATTAGCGGACCGATTTTAATTATAAAAGTGATAACCAAACGGCCCATTGTTCTCTATCGTTCTATATGGTTTTCCTTTAGTTATTTCTTTGCATTTCAATCTGGGTAATTTTTAAGTAATTAAATTTGGCATTACCCTGATGTGAAAATATCACTAAAATAAATTTTTCTACTACAATAAAATTTTATCATGCGTGAATATTTATGCTTATGTGTTAAGCAATATCAACGCTATAATTTGAGATATTTCCTACTGTTTAACTATCTTTAGTTGTTAAGGAATAAAATATCTTCGTTCGGTCAAAAACACAAAATAGGCATTGTTACCAAGTTAAAAGGTTTCTTTATCCTTACCCCCCCCCCCCCCCAAAAAAAAAAAAGAAGCACTATGATTGGTTGTTAAATTTGTACTATGCTCTTAGATAAATTTTGGTGGGCGGTAACTTTTGACTTGGTTCCTAGACAAATTCAAATACACTAGATAAATTTTTGGCGGTAAATTTTCTGGGTTCTTAGACAAATTTCAAATCCTATAGTTAATTTGGATTCAAATATTATAGCTAGTTTTTGAGCGGGGAATTTGAGTGTGGTGTAAGACAGATTCGAATTTTTACGACATACCGTTTACCTTCAACTATTAAATCAATTGCGTATGACGTCGATGAAGTGAATCATCATTGTCCTTTGCTACAGCTCCAAACCTCAGAAAAGGAAGCTGGTTGAAGTAACAAGAAGAGACATTTTCCACACCCAGATAATATGGCCTCAAAACCCAGCCCCAGCAGGCCCAAGTGGAACAGCCCCAACAACGATGGTTTGGCCATGTCTGCAGAATGGGAGAAGATCGTCTACCACGACAAGTATGTGAAACCTAAAAACCAGGGATCCAGACCTCCAGGACGACCCAGAGTTAACCGGAAGGGCAAAATTAGACAGTCTCTGAAGGACCGAGGACTAGACTGGAACCAGGCCAGGAGGAAGACTGTCGATAGGACAGTACGGTGCTCAATGGTATGTTATATCTTCAGCTCAAATGTCAAGTCAGACTTATTTTATGGCTCTGAAACACGGAGAACAACAAAGAATAGAAGGATTGAAGTGTAATTACAAGGTTACCAATATGGAACTGATGCACAGTGGGCTGATCACCTGCTTGCCAACCAATCTGATTACGGAAACAACGATAGATTGTTTGGTCTGTTTTTGTTCCACAAAGACGCCACTAGGCGTGGTGGAAACAGCGATAGATTGATCAATTTGTTGTTGCCCTAAGACGCCACTAGGCGTACTGGCCACATACTGCTTTGCCGGTTGGTGGCTAAGGATGGGAGAAGAATATGGAACTGATGACAAGAACCAGACAAGAACCAGACAAGAACCAGACAAGTACCAGACAAGTACCAGACAAGAACCAGACAAGAACCAGACAGATGCTAATGGAATAAGAAATGAAAAGAAGACGCCGGCGATGGATAGGTCACACATTGAGGAAACCTGCTGATAGCTTTACAAGGCAGTCCTTATTCTAAAATCCCCAGGGAAAGAGAGGCAGAGGTAGACCAAAAAACACATGGAGAAGTGAAAATGATGAGGAAGAAGTGGAAAGAACTTGAGCTGATGTCACGTGACAGGAGGACTTGGCACGTGACAGGAGGACTTGGCATGTGTTTGTTGAAGGCCTATAATCCTTGGAGAGCTAAATGGCGTTGATTGATAAAATGACTTATTGATTGATTGATTGATTGATTGATATATTATATATTCACTAGTGTAGATAAAACAATACCATTAAAACAACCCCGAAGTATCTTCGCCGGAGAGGGGTACTCCAGTAAGACTAAACTCTTATAAGGGGTACTTGATCGCTGTCAGTTTAGGAAACACTGAAAGTAATAGTGGATCCAAGCTCTGTTAGGAACAAAAAAGAACTAACTTAATGGTTAATTTCACCTCTTTGTCCATGTCGAACCAATCATACAGTTTGTACTAAATCTGCAGTTTAGTGACAAATTATTTCACCTGGTTGTGCTCCCTGTTCTTCTAAATTCTCTCATACTACGTCTGCCCTACCAACACTTCCATAATCATTATCACCTCCGCCATTTTTGTCTTTGTTTGAACAATTGCTTCAGACTTGGATGCACTCACAACAGTCGTCATAGCTCAGGGTTTCTTAATTTGTGCTCCACGAACATCTAGGGTGTCAAGCGAAGGGATTCTAGGGGTTCGTTTACGTAATCTAAAATATAAAATTTTAATTTATAAATTATTCTTTTATGTGCATTTTTTCTAAGAAGGGGTTCATAATTTTCATCGGACACTCAAAGGGGTCCATAGCCTTAACATGACATTCAAAGGGATACATAGCCTTAATCTGACATTCAAAGGGGTACAAGGCACAAGGGAGGTTAAAATATTATACATTGGTATTCTTGTTATCTTCGCAAATATTTTGAAAGCAAAATAGTGCTTAAGGGAAAGTCATTATTGTGTTACTTCCCTTGAAAGTTGTGTCGGCTCTTTCGATCAAACTCCGCGGATAAATCCATTTTACTGCGATTTATTCGTTGTTTGGGTAATAATAGATTGTTCTTGCTTCAGAATATCTATGGCCTGAATTTATGTGTATTGTTTGTCTGAGTAGGACGAGTCTGTCTTATATCTGTATATCTTTACATATCTAAGTCGAACTATATGTTCTGTTGTCTCTAGAGAGGTCGAAGGCTATTCGGCGGATGTGTCGCTAGAGTGTGGTGTGATTTGGCTTCGTCCTGATAGGGACTGTGTTTTTTCCATGTCGGCCTGTCGCCGGGGAAAAAGTGATCTCAGTATTTGTGGGGAAGGTGATAGTCGTCTAAACCTATCGTGTATGCTTTACCCCAGTGTTTAGTCGTATTGCCAAGGAATGGCAGTTTCATATTTCCTATACCAAGGTAATCAAAGATACTCTTATGAACTCTCGATCGAAGCCACCATTTTCGATAGTTACGATTTGAATGTCTAAGAGAATATATTTGACTCGATGAAAACGACTTCGATTCCTAGCAGCACTATATCCTGTAGATTGCAGTCAATTGTTCATGATCAAATCTACAGAGCAATGAAATGTTTTATGAATGACTAACTTTAGGACAGATTCATTATCTGTATCCAAACGTGAGTGACAGCTCACGAGTGAAGCCATCTTGGAACCAAAACATGTAGTGACTTTCAAGAAGAGAAAAGGGATGCCCGTATTATCGCTTGATCAGTCCAGAGATCACTGCTACACATGAGAACCCATTGCTAGCGGTTCAATATTATTATATGGAAAAATATGTGCTGAACATTATGTTGAAGAATCGTCGCTAGACGAGATTAGGTTTAGAAGCCATCTGAAATATTGTTTATAAGCTGACGTGCTCAGTCAGTGAAGTCAGATGATATATGTATGGGCGATACTGAGTGCTTGGCTACTGACAGTCCATTATACACTTATTCTACATGAGTGCCCATGTAACATTGCAAGACCATTTATCCACTGTACTATGATGTATTATGGCAACCTGTGATTTGTCACTATCTGTGCTGTCGAGTGTGTACGTCCAATTAAACTTTAGAAAAGGTACACAGTCGTTGGTGTCGATGACTTCCAGCCATACATGAGTGTGAGAAAAGAACATTTTTTGTCAACACCACGAACCTTTATCATCATTCGCACATTATACACTCAATCCATGTCTACACACCACTGCGTAGGTCAAGTTGACATTCCATACACTACAGTGGAGCAAACAACACCATAGAGATCTTATCAACTGATGATGATGATGATGTCTGCTTCCATCCACTTATATCTATCTTTTGGTGGATATCATTAACGGGAATAAAAATCCAACTTTATCAACCTTATCAACTGGTGGACCAGCTTTCTGGGTTTGACCTCGCAGAAGTTCAGAAGTCAACAGATTACCGATACCAGACCGTTTCCTGTGGCTGATACGACACACTTGCAGTATTGGTTTGCTCTTTGTCAACACTTCGTCACGTGACCTGTCAGGTGAATGCAGTATGTAGGTCAGCGTTGTTGACATTTTTTACATTAGACATTATAGAGTTTCACAGAACAGTTGGATCAATTCTTCTCAATGTTAACAGGAAGACAGTATGAGTGAACTAAGAAGTCCTATTTTCATCGATGGATCTTCTTGTTTTCCATATATGAACTTTAATATTTAAGGCCAGAATGTTTAATTGAATAAAGTGGCAGTTTGTTTATTTTCATAAAAATAACTTTGCCATTACTGTAAGACTGAGCCTATTTTGCAACACATACTATCATACACATAATTTATATATATTTATGTTTGCATGTTATTTGTTTGTATAGTATGTTAGTTTCTATGTCAGCGGGTTGTGTTTAAGGTTGGGCGGCGTCCTCACAACAGAATATCCCACGTCATAGAGGGTCCGTTGTGGGCGTTTTCTATAGGTGCAATTTTCTTGATTGAAAATTTGCTGCGACAACTGTTGCTTTTGTGTTAGCTGTGAAGTCTGTAATTATTGTTATTTTTGTAATATTTCTTTGTTCTTTAGTTTTGTTTTGATTTGTTTGTAATTTGTTGGTCTAACCTTTTCTATCTTTCAGTTCTATTCACAATTTATATTCATATATTGTGACGTCATTTGTGTTGTTATTCTTTGCAGATTCAGTGATTATTTTCATTGATTTCCCTATTTGATTTATTTTGATTTCTGCAAACGTTCTTGTATTGTCAGTCCTATTTGTACTTTATGTATTCTGTTGGTTGACATATGTTTTATATAGGTATATTTCATAAGACACAATTGCCTGTGCACTGCACTTGGATTATGGTATAAACCAGTACCTGATTATTATTACTATTATACAAGACCTTATTAAAGGCTTGTGACCCACAGATATTGGGATAGTATACTGATTAATCAAGTCATTGAGAACTTGTGGTATTATTATTGATTCAGGTGATTAGTATTATTGTTAGACATCATGGCTACATTAGAATACTTCATTACACAAGGGAAAGCCCTTGATAAGACTGGTCAACAATTAGAACAATGGGCAGTTGCTCAATATGACAAAGCATTAGCTGCAGAAGAGAGAAGAGCTATGGCAGAAGAGAAAAGATTAGCTGCAGAAGAAAGAAAAGCTATGGCGGAAGAGAAAAGATTAGAAAGAGAAGCTGAGGCTGCTGCTGAACAAAAGAAATTGCAGATGCAGGTAGAGGAAAGGAGATTTGAAGCTGAACAAAAAAAATTGGAAAGAGAAGCTGCGGCTGAACAAAAAAGATTAGACAGTGAAGCTGAACAAAAAAGATTAGACAGGGAAGCTGAACAAAAAAGATTAGACAGTGAAGCTGAACAAAAAAGATTAGACAGGGAAGCTGAACAAAAAAGATTAGACAGTGAAGCTGAACAAAAAAGATTAGACAGTGAAGCTGAACAAAAAAGATTAGACAGGGAAGCTGAACAAAAAAGATTAGACAGGGAAGCTGAACAAAAAAGATTAGACAGAGAGGCTGAAGAAAAAAAAGCAATAAGAGAACATGAATTTGAGTTGGAGAAATTAAGATTGACAAGTATGAGTAATGTTAATCAGGCATCTAGTGGTAATGATAAACCTTCTACTTACAAGGTTAAGGTTCCACCGTTCAATCAGTCCAGTGACGATATTACATTCTGGCTGGATAGATTTGAACGTTCTTGTCGTACACATAATGTGGATAAATCACAATACGCTAATCAATTATCAGAAAACTTGAAAGGTGAATCTTTGACTAGATTATGCCTTGTAGGAGAAGCAGATAAGGATAATTATGATGTCATTAGGGCGGCTTTGATAAAAAAATATCAGCTAAGTGAGGAAGGCTATCGCCTTTTATTTAAAACGATGGTACCTGAGACGGGTGTAGAATTCTCAGAATTCACTGCAAAGGCACGTCTCACAGTTGATCGTTGGATTGAGCTTTCCAAAACAGAAAAAAACGTATGAAGGACTTATGGATTTGTTGCTCAGAGATAAGATTATGTCATGTGTGAACAAACCTTTCCTTGAATTTATACATGAGCGTAAACCTAAATCTCTAAAAGAAATGGAAGAATATTGTTCCCAATATGTCACTGCACACCCCGACGTGACTTTTGGCAACACTAAGATTAAGGAGAGTATGCCAGTTGCTTCAGCAACACCATACAATCCCAATTGTTCACACAGATTTCAGGGACCTCAAAACAGATTTGATAAAAAAGGTAACCATAATAGTTATCAAAACCAAGGTAACCAATCGTTTCGGGGTTCTTCTTCAGAGAACTGGAGACGACCTGATGGCTCTCGACACAGGGGTGGTCATGGTTGTGGGAATTTCCGTGGAGGAAGTAGTTATAGAAACTATCGGGGTTGTCCGTCTTGGAGTCAGCGGGATCATAATTACAGAGATGCTCATTGTGATGAATATGATGGTGGTGGCCAGGGGAGCTGTGGCTCAGACCCAAATGGGGGTTGCAATAGAGGTGACAATAGCTGCAGAGGTGATGGTAACCGATGTGGATCTCGAGACGAAGGACATGGGCCACATTTTCGGGCAGGCTCTGCGCAGCAAGAGTCCCATGGGGCCTGTGGACAGAGTAAAGATGGTAATGATGCTAGTGGTATGGCATGTGCCGCTTTTGATTTTGGGAGAGCGTCTCGGTGCCCCCAATGCAAAACGTTGTTTGAGCCAACCGCGGTGTCTACTTTGAGCTGTGGCCGTCCTCTTCCTGCTCTTCCGGCGTCGGTCGCGCGTGATGGAAGAGGTTCTCTTGTCTTACATAAGGGTTTAGTGAATAACAATCCAGTCTCTGTGCTATTTGATTCTGGATGCACCACAATTGGTGTTAGGCAGTCACTCGTGGATCCTTCCCGTGCCACTGGACAAGTAGTCAAATGTGTAACATTTGGCGGCACATTAGAGAAATACTCTACTGCTATCATTAGGATTGCTACTCCTTTCTTTACAGGAGATGTACACGCATGTCTTCTTCCGAATCCGATCGCTGACCTCATCGTCGGTCGCATTCATGGAGTCGGGGAGTGCACTCCGCGGCGGATTTCCACGTGGGAAAGGCGGGGCATGCAGATTGCTAACGCTGTGGTCACTAGAGCTCAGGCTCTTAATATGCCTCAAACTTCATCTATTGAAGATAATGAAGTGCATAACCAAGATAATCCCTTGGTAATTTCTCGTGACTCGTTTATAAAACAGCAAGAAGATGATCCCACTCTGAAGAAATTCTTCATTCTTGCAACTAAAGGTGATCCGAATAAAGACACAAGTCGTAAATCGTGGATTACAAAGAAGAATGGCGTACTTGTACGTATGGTTCAAGACTCCATTACGTCAAGTCATTCTCAAATCCTGGTTCCCAAGAATTTGAGAGTTAAAATTTTGCAGCACGCTCACGACTCTCAGTGTGCTGGACACATGGGTTTTTCCCGTACTAAGTCAAGAGTCCTTGCGGCTTTCTTTTGGCCATTGGTAAACAAGGACATACGTATTTATTGTCGATCTTGTAAAGTATGTCAGGAAGTTAAATCCAAAGGTCCACGGCATGCTGCACCCATTCAGGCGGCGGACATTCCTATTCGGCCGTTTCAAAAAATGGCCATAGACATTATTGGTCCATTTAAGATCAAGTCTGCCAGAGGACATCAGTTTATCTTGACGTGTGTTGATATGTGCACACGTTGGCCAGAGGCTATTCCTCTGAAGAGCATTACTACTGCTGATATTGCAGATGCTCTTTGGCTTATATTTTCTCGTCTGGGGTTCCCCGGAGAGATATTGTCAGACCATGGCACCCAACTAATATCAGATACCATGTCTCAAGTAATGTCTACTCTGCAGATAGATAGATCTTTAAGTAGTATCTACCATCCAATGTCTAATGGTATGGTCGAGCGCCTTAGTGGAACACTTGAAAACTTGCTGGGGAAGATGGCTGAGGGTCGTCCTCGGGACTGGGACAGAGTTTTGCCTGCGGCCCTCTTCGCTTGCAGAGAGGTGCCCAGTGGACATGCGGGATTTTCTCCCTTTGGACTCGTCTTTGGCGCGCGTCCGCGTGGCCCTATGTCGTTGCTTCACGATCTCATGACATCTGACAGTGTTGACGATGGCACAGGGTCGTCCTACGGGTGTGTCATCGCGTTGAGACAAAAAGTTATCGAAGCATGCGGATTGGCAGCTTCTTCTTCTGGGTTTGCGAGGCGGAGGGCAGGGCGGTTTGCCAGTGGGAAGAGATGCTTGCGACGGCTTTGTCCTGGTGACAAAGCATTTGTATTGCTGCCTTGTAGGGAAGACAGATTGCTTGTTTCTTGGAGGGGTCCGTGCGATATGGTATCGAAAATTTCCGATGTCGACTATATTGTCGATATTGATGGGAAGCATAAAACCTTCCACATCAATATGCTTACTGAATTCCATGAACGTCCGGATTATTTGCAGCCCGTTTTCCAAGCGGCGGACGGTTCTCCAGTGCAACATGGTCATTACTCATCACTGTCCGTGATACAGGATGAGGAAACAAGTTTTTCAGATGTAAATCTTCCTCTTCCAATGATCCCACTTTATTCCAGTGAATCATGGAAGAACGTTACTGTCTCTCCTGATTTGTCTCTAGGAGAACAGCGACAGGTTTCAACTGTGTTGCAGGCATTTCGGGATGTGCTCACTGACATCCCTGGACAAACTAATGTCATTCAACATGACATTGTGCTAACTGACCATACTCCTATTGGGGTTAGACCTTATCCTATACCTATACATTTTCAAGCACAGGTCGAGAAAGAGTTGGATGAGATGATAGATTTGAAAATAATCGAACCATCCACCTCTGCATATTCTTCGCCGATGGTTATTGTGCGTAAAAAGGACAATGGCATGCGTCTTTGTGTTGACTATCGAAGGTTGAATCGGGTGACTAGGTTCGATGCCGAACCTATGCCTTTACTGGAAGAGCTACTTACTCGACTCTCCAAATCTCATTTTTTCACTAAACTTGATTTGTCTAAAGGATATTGGCAAGTTCCTTTGTCTGAACGCGCCAAACCTCTCACGGCTTTTTCAACACCTAGAGGTTTGTTCCAATGGAATTTTGTGCCTTTCGGTCTTGTGGGCGCACCGGCTGCGTTCGTGCGTATGATGCGCCGAGTCCTGTCTTATCGGTCGGATGTCGTTGCATATCTGGACGACATCTGTCTTTTCAGCGATGCTTGGGAGGATCGCTGTTCAGGGTTGGATGAGTTGCTGTCTGCTTTGCGTGAGCGCAGCCTGACAGCGAGGCCCTCTAAAGCCTATATTGGTTTTAGCGAAATTTCTTTCCTAGGCCACCGAGTTGATCATGGTTTCCTAAAGACAGAGGACCATAATACTAGTAAGATACTTAACATCTCAATCCCTAAGACTAAAAAACAGGTGAGAAGTCTGTTAGGTCTTATTCAATTTTATGGCAGATTCATTCAGAATCTATCCTCTATCATGGCACCTCTCTCAACACTTCTAAAGAAAGGTTCGCCTAATGTGGTCCACTGGTCTCAGGAATGCCAATGCTCTCTGGATAAGATTAAAACATTGTTTTCAACACCACCTATTTTAGTGCTACCTACTAAAGATAAGACATTCGTTCTTCGTAGTGACGCTTCATCCACTGGGATTGGAGCGGCACTAATGCAAGAGTACTCTGGAACTCTGCATCCTGTAATGTATATGATGCGTGATGCCATATGATGATGGATGGCATCCGCATGTCTGGTTTTGTGTAGTGTGTAGATGTGTTCAGTCAAAACAATGTTCATGCAACAATAACAGGGCAATCCACATAGGACGTCAGTAAACTCACGACGTATAAAGTCAATGAGTCTTGAAACAGCCGTTGACGTTTTTCTTCATTATTTATTGTGGACGCCACAGTGACAAAATGGTTACGCAAATGTGTAGGCACATCAAACAGTCATTATCACAGCAACATTCAATACAGCAATAGACGGTAAACAGCATTACAATGATGAGTCAGATGCATGTTATATTTCATAGTGCTGTAAATGTAGTCAGGTGGAAAACTCCATCCTTTTCTATAACAGCCAGGAGATAACCAGATGTATGAGATCAGTTCACTCTCCTTAGTTTGACTTCAGCAAGACAGACACGTCTGCCGAAGTATAAATAATGTCCTCAAGAATATCCTCTAGATAATAAAGGTTTTCTAAACCTAGTTCATTTAACAAAGTAGCAAGTAATGGTCCTTGGTACATGCATCAACCGATGCAATACAATGCAGCGACATGTGAGCTGGGAAAGAACATCTCGTGACGACGACTTTCGGAGACAGGCTATGAATCGAAATCGCTCACGACCCAAAATCGATAGAGTTAATGAAAAAGTCAATTTACCTTGCTTTCATGAAATACACAGAAATATCACGCCTCCCGACATGTGGGAAAACACTAGAGGTATTATCTCGACCAAACGAAATATCCATAAGAGGACTACACATCCCTGACAGAACAAAAAAAAGCGGAGATCCCCTCTTCAACGAGGCATCTCTTTCGCCATTCCAAATCGCTCACTCCCACTAGTGGTGGGCGGAAACCGATCGACAAAGAACAAGACAAGTCATGCGCAGTCCAGCGCAAAATGACCACAGCTCAAACTTAACTGCATTCGATACCAACGCGAGAAGACAAATGCTTACCGAGAAAAGTGACTATAGATTTCAAGCAGTTGTTGCCCTTGCGTTATAAAACAGATATTGAAATAAAACGATGTTGCGAGAATTTATCACGCAACATATCACCACCTCCTCCCGATAAAAAAAAAAATGTGGAACATATTTTTTTTCAATATCAAAGAGCAAGCGATAAGCGGCTCAAAACGCACGAATTATGCGCTGATAATTAATTAAATTGCCAAACAATAGGCTAATTATAGAGTGTCTGGTGAGGATATACCTCAACAGAAAAATAAATATGTCTCAAAAAATTCACATCGGCGAGGTGTCACCAACACACATCACGTTAGCATGTAAACACAATATACGTATGCAAGTTACTATAATCATCATTAAACAGCATACTCTAATATTGTCTTTAAAAATGGATGTACAAATCTGATAGGAAAATTTAAATAGTACATTCTTTGACATGTAATGACATAAGTACATAGTAAAGTTAAACTACATGACGATCCAGGACATATGCTCTGGTATTCCGAGGGTAAGTACACAATCTAGAACTCGTAAGGTAAGTCGTCAGCTCAACAATGACATTCTGAGAAAGTACAAGCAATATAATGCTAATTAATAACTAATATGCTTCATAAGGTACAATACATTATTAATAATTGTGGCTGTTTAGTAAACTAACGGCCCTTATATTAACTACTCAGTCCTCCTCTATCATCTTAAAAAACGAACAGAAGAAGATGACAACAAAGCACGATAGTGTGTACATATAGAGTAAGTACAGATGTGCTAATCTATTGTAGAAATATAGGTGTGTTATGACTCTGTAATATATGGAAATATAGAACAGAAGTATTAGTTGGAGTCATGTGGGCATCTAGACAAAATGTCAGCCATCACATTATCCGCACCACGGATAGCTCGTACCGTGAAGTGAAAAGGTTGAAGAGCTATAGCATATCGAGTGGATCTCGAACTCTTCCAATTCTTAGTCTGAATAGCTGTAAGAGCTTTCTGATCAGTCTCTAGAATGAAATGTGCGCCCAGGAGGAATCTTTGTAGCTTTAGAATTGACCAAACCATCGCTAACAACTCACGGTCTAAAACCGAATAGTTCCTCTCTGCCGCATTTAGTTTTGTAGAAATGTACATAACAGGATGCAGAGTATTTGCATATTCTTGCATCAGTGCTGCTCCAATCCCAGTGGATGAAGCATCACTCCGAAGAACAAAAGTCCTATCAAGAGTAGGTAATCTTAAGATGGGAGGAGAAGAAAATATATTCTTGATTTGGTCTAGTGAAGATTGGCATTCTTCAGACCAACGGACCAGATTAGGCGAACCTTTCTTCAACAATGTTGATAGAGGTGCCATGATCGAAGATAAATTTGGAATAAATCTCCCATAAAATTGAATTAAACCTAAGAGACTCCTAACTTGTTTCTTCGTTTTAGGAACAGAGATGTTCAGTATTTTGGAAGTATTGTGGTCTTCTGTCTTCAAGAGACCATGACCAACACGATGACCCAGAAAGAGATTTCACCAAAACCAACAAAAGCTTTAGAAGGTTTTGCTGTCAAATTATTCTCACGTAGAGTGGACAGTAAGTCATATAACCCTAAATAGTGATCTTCCCAGGTATCACTGAAGAGACAGATGTCATCTAAGTATGCGATGACATCCGAACGATGTGACAGAATTCGACGCATCATGCGAACGAAAGTGGCAGGGGCGTTCATGAGACCAAAAGGCATAACATTCCATTGAAATAGACCCCTAGGTGTAGAAAAAGCAGTAAGAGGTTTGGCATGCCCTGCTAAAGGCACTTGCCAATACCCTTTAGACAAGTCAAGTTTAGTGAAGAATCTAGAATTAGAAAGTCTAATCAGTAGATCTTCTAACAAAGGCATCGGTTCAGCGTCGAACTTTGTGACCTGATTCAATTTGCGATAATCAACGCAAATTCGTATGTTCTTATCCTTCTTCCGGTCAATAACCATGGAAGAAGAATATGGTGAAGTCGATGGTTCAATTATATTTAATTGAATCATTTCATCCAATTCCTTTTCCACTTGCGACTGAAAGTGTATAGGAATAGGATACGGCCTAACCCTAATTGGATTNTTGTCGGTAAGAATTATGTCATGTTCTATGACATCTGTGTGTCCAGGAATGTCAGTGAGAACATCCTGAAATGTTTGTAACATCGACGAGACTTGTCGATGTTCGTCACCAGAAAGATTAGGAGAAACAGAAACGTTTTTCCAAGATTCCGTAGAATGTAATGGAACCACTGGAAGGGGAAGGTTGACATCAGAGAAGGTAGCTTCCTCATCCTGAATGACAGACAGGGATGAATAATGACCGGAGGTGCAGGAGCATCATCCGTTGCCTGGAAAATAGGCAGCAAATAGTCCGGACGTTCGTGAAATTCCGAAAGCATGTTTATGTGGAAAGTTTTATGCTTTCCATCAATATCGACCACATAGTCAACATCGAAATCCGAGAGACTATTGCATACGGACCTTTCCATGCAATAAGAAGTCTATTTTTCCCTACTGGGGAGTAGGACAATGCTTTGTCACCTGGACAAAGTTGTCGTAGACATCTATTCTTGTTAGCAAAACTGCCCTTGCCTTCTCTTTAGCAATTTCTGATGAAGCAGTTGCTAGCTTACATGCCTCAATGATCTTTTGTCTAAGAGCAATGACATACTCATATGAGGATTGAGTTTCATCGCTAATATCATCGGCAGTGATGAGATCGTGTAATAAAGACATAGGGCCGCGTGGACGCGCGCCAAAGACAAGTTCGAAGGGAGAAAATCCTGTGTGTTCATTAGGGGACTTCTCTATAGGCAAAGAGAGCCGCGGGTTAAAACCCTGTCCCAATCTTGAGGATGATCTTCAGTTATCTTACCAAGCAAAGTCTTGAGCGTTCTATTCAGACGCTCAACTAACCCATTAGATACATAGGATGGTAATACTACTGAGAGATCGTTCAATATGTAAGGTAGACATTACCTGTGACATAGTGTCAGATATGAGTTGAGTGCCATGGTCTGACAATATTTCTCTGGGGAACCCCAAGCGAGAAAATATCAACCAAAGAGCATCTGCGATATCTGTAGTAGATATGCTCTTAAGAGGAATAGCCTCTGGCCAACGTGTGCACATATCGACACATGTAAGGATAAACTGATGTCCTCTGGCCGACTTGACCTTAAAAGGGCCAATAATATCTATGGCCATTTTCTGAAACGGCCGAATAGGAATGTCAGCAGCCTGGATAGGCGCAGCATGTCGTGGTCCTCGAGATTTGACCTCCTGACATACCTTGCATGATCGGCAGTAAATACGAATGTCCTTATTGACAAAAGGCCAAAAGAAAGCCGCAAGGACTCTCGACTTCGTACGGGCAAAACCCATATGTCCAGCACATTGCGAGTCATGAGCATGTTGTAATATTTGGACTCTCATGCTCTTGGGAACAAGAATTTGCGATGTGCCGACGTAGTCGAATCTTGTACCATACGTACAAGTACGCCGTTTCTCATTGCAATCCAAGATTTTCTATTTGTATCCTGATTCGGATCACCTTTCTTCGCAAGAACGAAGAATTTTTTTAAAGAGGATCTTCTTCTTGCAATTTTATGAAAGAGTCACGAGTAATTACTAAGTGACTATCTTGGCTATCAACTTCATTATCACTATTCAGTGAAGTTTCGGGTGTTTGTAGAGCTTGTGCTCTTGTAACTACTGCATTTGTAGCTTGCATGTTATTATCTTCCCAAGCAGCAATCTGCTGTGGGGTACACTCCCTAACTCCGTGAATACGACCAATAATAAGGTCCGCAATAGGATTAGGTAAGAGACAAGCATGCACATCTCCAGTAAAGAAAGGAGTGGCAATGCGAATTACAGCAGTAGGATATTTTTCTAGAGTGCCGCCAAATGTGACACAGTTAATAACCCTTCCTGTAGCACAAGATGGATCTACAAGCGATTGTCTAACACCAATAGTGGTGCATCCGGAATCGAAAAGTAGTGAGACCGGAGTATCATTAACAAGACCCTTATGTAGAATTAAAGAACCCCTCCCGTCATGCGCAACAGCAGCAGGAAGAGCGGGAAGTGGGTGACCACAACTCAAAGTAGTTATGGTACCCGGTTCGAATAAAGTACTGCATTGGGGGCATTTGTTTGCTCTCTCAAGTCAAAAGCAGAACTAGTGACAGCGTCAAAGTTTTTATTATCAACAACATGATTACAGGCTCCCTCAGTTTCCTGTTGTACAGCATTAGCCTGCTGATATCTCTTTTTTTTGTGTTGAGATCTACCCCGACTATTATTACCTCTGAAGTTATCAGAGTTATTATTATCTCTGCAGTTATTATTGTCTCTATTTTAATTGTTATCCTGGTTCGAATACCAGTTTCCACGATTACTATCATGTTCACATTGATGCGAACATCTATTTGTTTGGTTTTGAGGTCTTCGGCAGGAATAACCTCTATTACCATATCCTCTTTTGAAATGCCTATAATTATTAGGGTGATAGTAACGAGTACTATCAGGTTGTCTCCAATTCTTCGAAGAAGAATCACCATGAAATTGATTTCCATGATTTTGACAGAAATTACCGCTACTCTTTCTATCAAAATTTTGTTGGAATCTACGAGCAAAGTTTTGACCATACGGAGCTGCCGAAGCAACTGGTAAACCTTCTTTCACCTTAGAGTTACCCATGGTTATGTGTGGGTGCGCAGTTACGTATTGGCAACAGAAATCTTCCATTTCTTTTATTGTTTTAGGTTTACGTTCATGAAGGAAAGCAAGGAAAGACTCATTGACAGACGACATGACTTTGTCTCTAAGTATAAAGTCCATAAGTCCTTCATAAGTTTTTTCCGTCTTAGATAGTTCAACCCATCGTGAGAAAGTAATGCGTATTCTTGCAATAAACTCGGAGAATTCAACTCCATTTTCAGGTAACATGTTTTTAAATTGTAGACGATAGCCGTCTTCGTTAAGCTGATATTTCTTTAACAAAGCGGCCCTGACAACCTCATAATGGTTCTTGTCAGGTTCATCCACCATATTTAATATACTTAGAGCTTTACCTGTCAGTATCCCTGATAACTGATAAACATATTTTGCTTTGTCTATGTTATGAGCTGTACATGCTTGTTCAAATCTGTCCAGATAGAACATTATGTCATCACTGGAAGGACTAAATGTTGGTAACTTAATCTTAAAAGTATCATTATTAGCCTTCCCAGAAGATGAACCCTTGTTTGAATCATTACCATTACTCATGCTCGTCAATTTCAATTTCTCCAACTCTAAAGCTAAGAGTTTTTCTTCATGTTCCATTTTTGCTTTCCTCTCATCAGACTCTCTTTGTAACTTCCTTTCTTCAGCTTGAGCCTGCATTTGAAGTCTTTCATTTTCAGCTTCTTTTTTCAAGTCTTTTATTTTCAGCTTCTTTTTCAAGTCTTTTATTCTCAGCCTCTAGCTGTAGCTTTCTTTCCTCAGCTTCTGATTCCCTTTTTTGTTTTTCCATTTCCATTTGGAATCTTTTTTCATCCACCTGCATCTGCAGTTTCTTTTGTTCAGCTTCCATATGCAGTTTCTTTTGTTCAGCTTCCATTGCTTTATCATATCGAGCAGTTGCAAATTCTTCTAACTTATCACCAGTCTTCCCAAGCAATTTACCCTGCTCAATAAAGTGCTCAAATGTAGACATGTTGTCTAACATATGAGTCCAAAACCTGAAATAATTAACTAATTTATTTCAAACCTAAGTGTAACAAGTCTTAATTAAGCACTTGTATATTCACATCACATTATATCATCCCAGTCTCTGTGGGAAACAAGTCTCCAATCAAAGAACTTGTATATGAAATATCAGCACTCAAATCTTGATCATAAGTGCACTTCTCATTCAATAGTGCACGACACTATTCATCATTCATTTATCATCAGTGTAGTAGTAACAGTGCATTAGCATAGCCCATTAACTAATTACTATAACTGTAAACAATGATTATGTAAACACATGCAGAATGTAAACATTGAAAATGTAAACAATACAAACAATGTAAACAATAACAATGTAAACAATAACAAAGATCAGCAACAATACAAAAACTTTCGCAGAAATCAACTAAAAATAAAGCAGAAATTAATGAAATATCACAAAAAATGTGACGATATCTGCGCTATAATTAAACAAAATACATGACACCACAGTGTATAAACAAAAATGTTGTATGAAACTAAATTATAGACAAGAGTAGGCTAACAAATACAAACAAATCACAACAAAACTAAAGAATGTGAAATAATAACGAAAACAATATTAAAACATGTCATCACAGCTAACATAAATAGCAACAGAAGTCGCTTAGCAAATTCCAGTATCGGAAATTTGCAAACCCTACAGAAAACGCTCACAATAGACGACCTCTATGACGTGGCATAATCTAACGGAGACACCACCCAACCGAGAACCCGCTGAAATATAAACATATAAATATACGAATAACATATAGACATATAACATATAGAATGAGATGATACACAGAAGACTCAGCAGAAGTATAAGGGCACAGTTTACATACAAACAGGCCACTTAACTTATAGGCTTCCAATCGTAGAACAGCAGAAAAACGGATGTCAATCAACGTCCTAAAGAGCGAAGCTCCAACGATGATGGCACATCTGAACTGCTTCCACTGCTAACACGATGGTACAAGAGCTTCTGAAATACTGTGTGTTGAGTTGTTTCGGCACTTGACCTTCTAATCCAAAAGTAAGTTGATGGAAATCGGTACTTGGCCTTCTTCAGAAAACAACCCGTTTCAACCGGCACTTGACCTTCTCAAAAAACGACAGCACTGGAACCTTGACAGCAGCAACTTGCTTGACTTGCGTAAAAGATAACAGCAGTCCGAGTTATCCGGCAACATGTAACAACGCCGGGTACTGTCAAATTCTTGTTTTCCGTCAAAAAGTTGAAATTTTGACTTTTACCGGGCAACGCCGAGTACTTTGAAAATTTTGAAGATGTTGACTGTATTGAAGAATGTTAATTTCTTGAAATGATGCGTGATGAATTCTTGTTGAAAATGAAGTGGGTAAGGACCCCGTGTTTGCTAGTACCAGAATCAAACCAGCTTATGGCCACCAAATGATGCGTGATGCCATATGATGATGGATGGCATCCGCATGTCTGGTTTTGTGTAGTGTGTAGATGTGTTCAGTCAAAACAATGTTCATGCAACAATAACAGGGCAATCCACATAGGACGTCAGTAAACTCACGACGTATAAAGTCAATGAGTCTTGAAACAGCCGTTGACGTTTTTCTTCATTATTTATTGTGGACGCCACAGTGACAAAATGGTTACGCAAATGTGTAGGCACATCAAACAGTCATTATCACAGCAACATTCAATACAGCAATAAACGGTAAACAGCATTACAATGATGAGTCAGATGCATGTTATATTTCATAGTGCTGTAAATGTAGTCAGGTGGAAAACTCCATCCTTTTCTATAACAGCCAGGAGATAACCAGATGTATGAGATCAGTTCACTCTCCTTAGTTTGACTTCAGCAAGACAGACACGTCTGCCGAAGTATAAATAATGTCCTCAAGAATATCCTCTAGATAATAAAGGTTTTCTAAACCTAGTTCATTTAACAAAGTAGCAAGTAATGGTCCTTGGTACATGCATCAACCGATGCAATACAATGCAGCGACATGTGAGCTGGGAAAAAAACATCTCGTGACGACGACTTTCGGAGACAGGCTATGAATCGAAATCGCTCACGACCCAAAATCGATAGAGTTAATGAAAAAGTCAATTTACCTTGCTTTCATGAAATACACAGAAATATCACGCCTCCCGACATGTGGGAAAACACTAGAGGTATTATCTCGACCAAACGAAATATCCATAAGAGGACTACACATCCCTGACAGAACAAAAAAAAAGCGGAGATCCCCTCTTCAACGAGGCATCTCTTTCGCCATTCCAAATCGCTCACTCCCACTAGTGGTGGGCGGAAACCGATCGACAAAGAACAAGACAAGTCATGCGCAGTCCAGCGCAAAATGACCACAGCTCAAACTTAACTGCATTCGATACCAACGCGAGAAGACAAATGCTTACCGAGAAAAGTGACTATAGATTTCAAGCAGTTGTTGCCCTTGCGTTATAAAACAGATATTGAAATAAAACGATGTTGCGAGAATTTATCACGCAACATATCACCACCTCCTCCCGATAAAAAAAAAATGTGGAACATATTTTTTTCAATATCAAAGAGCAAGCGATAAGCGGCTCAAAACGCACGAATTATGCGCTGATAATTAATTAAATTGCCAAACAATAGGCTAATTATAGAGTGTCTGGTGAGGATATACCTCAACAGAAAAATAAATATGTCTCAAAAAATATTCACATCGGGGAGGTGTCACCAACACACATCACGTTAGCATGTAAACACAATATACGTATGCAAGTTACTATAATCATCATTAAACAGCATACTCTAATATTGTCTTTAAAAATGGATGTACAAATCTGATAGGAAAATTTAAATAGTACATTCTTTGACATGTAATGACATAAGTACATAGTAAAGTTAAACTACATGACGATCCAGGACATATGCTCTGGTATTCCGAGGGTAAGTACACAATCTAGAACTCGTAAGGTAAGTCCTCAGCTCAACAATGACATTCTGAGAAAGTACAAGCAATATAATGCTAATTAATAACTAATATGCTTCATAAGGTACAATACATTATTAATAATTGTGGCTGTTTAGTAAACTAACGGCCCTTATATTAACTACTCAGTCCTCCTCTATCATCTTAAAAAACGAACAGAAGAAGATGACAACAAAGCACGATAGTGTGTACATATAGAGTAAGTACAGATGTGCTAATCTATTGTAGAAATATAGGTGTGTTATGACTCTGTAATATATGGAAATATAGAACAGAAGTATTAGTTGGAGTCATGTGGGCATCTAGACAAAATGTCAGCCATCACATTATCCGCACCACGGATAGCTCGTACCGTGAAGTGAAAAGGTTGAAGAGCTATAGCATATCGAGTGGATCTCGAACTCTTCCAATTCTTAGTCTGAATAGCTGTAAGAGCTTTCTGATCAGTCTCTAGAATGAAATGTGCGCCCAGGAGGAATCTTTGTAGCTTTAGAATTGACCAAACCATCGCTAACAACTCACGGTCTAAAACCGAGTAGTTCCTCTCTGCCGCATTTAGTTTTCTAGAAATGTACATAACAGGATGCAGAGTATTTGCATATTCTTGCATCAGTGCTGCTCCAATCCCAGTGGATGAAGCATCACTCCGAAGAACAAAAGTCCTATCAAGAGTAGGTAATCTTAAGATGGGAGGAGAAGAAAATATATTCTTGATTTGGTCTAGTGAAGATTGGCATTCTTCAGACCAACGGACCAGATTAGGCGAACCTTTCTTCAACAATGTTGATAGAGGTGCCATGATCGAAGATAAATTTGGAATAAATCTCCCATAAAATTGAATTAAACCTAAGAGACTCCTAACTTGTTTCTTCGTTTTAGGAACAGAGATGTTCAGTATTTTGGAAGTATTGTGGTCTTCTGTCTTCAAGAGACCATGACCAACACGATGACCCAGGAAAGAGATTTCACCAAAACCAACAAAAGCTTTAGAAGGTTTTGCTGTCAAATTATTCTCACGTAGAGTGGACAGTAAGTCATATAACCCTAAATAGTGATCTTCCCAGGTATCACTGAAGAGACAGATGTCATCTAAGTATGCGATGACATCCGAACGATGTGACAGAATTCGACGCATCATGCGAACGAAAGTGGCAGGGGCGTTCATGAGACCAAAAGGCATAACATTCCATTGAAATAGACCCCTAGGTGTAGAAAAAGCAGTAAGAGGTTTGGCATGCCCTGCTAAAGGCACTTGCCAATAACCTTTAGACAAGTCAAGTTTAGTGAAGAATCTAGAATTAGAAAGTCTAATCAGTAGATCTTCTAACAAAGGCATCGGTTCAGCGTCGAACTTTGTGACCTGATTCAATTTGCGATAATCAACGCAAATTCGTATGTTCTTATCCTTCTTCCGGACAATAACCATGGAAGAAGAATATGGTGAAGTCGATGGTTCAATTATATTTAATTGAATCATTTCATCCAATTCCTTTTCCACTTGCGACTGAAAGTGTACAGGAATAGGATACGGCCTAACCCTAATTGGATTATTGTCGGTAAGAATTATGTCATGTTCTATGACATCTGTGTGTCCAGGAATGTCAGTGAGAACATCCTGAAATGTTTGTAACATCGACGAGACTTGTCGATGTTCGTCACCAGAAAGATTAGGAGAAACAGAAACGTTTTTCCAAGATTCCGTAGAATGTAATGGAACCACTGGAAGGGGAAGGTTGACATCAGAGAAGGTAGCTTCCTCATCCTGAATGACAGACAGGGATGAATAATGACCGTGAGGTGCAGGAGCATCATCCGTTGCCTGGAAAATAGGCAGCAAATAGTCCGGACGTTCGTGAAATTCCGAAAGCATGTTTATGTGGAAAGTTTTATGCTTTCCATCAATATCGACCACATAGTCAACATCGGAAATCCGAGAGACTATTGCATACGGACCTTTCCATGCAATAAGAAGTCTATTTTCCCTACTGGGGAGTAGGACGAATGCTTTGTCACCTGGACAAAGTTGTCGTAGACATCTATTCTTGTTAGCAAACTGCCTTGCCTTCTCTTTAGCAATTTCTGATGAAGCAGTTGCTAGCTTACATGCCTCAATGATCTTTTGTCTAAGAGCAATGACATACTCATATGAGGATTGAGTTTCATCGCTAATATCATCGGCAGTGATGAGATCGTGTAATAAAGACATAGGGCCGCGTGGACGCGCGCCAAAGACAAGTTCGAAGGGAGAAAATCCTGTGTGTTCATTAGGGACTTCTCTATAGGCAAAGAGAGCCGCGGGTAAAACCCTGTCCCAATCTTGAGGATGATCTTCAGTTATCTTACCAAGCAAAGTCTTGAGCGTTCTATTCAGACGCTCAACTAACCCATTAGACATAGGATGGTAGATACTACTGAGAGATCGTTCAATATGTAAGGTAGACATTACCTGTGACATAGTGTCAGATATGAGTTGAGTGCCATGGTCTGACAATATTTCTCTGGGGAACCCCAAGCGAGAAAAATATCAACCAAAGAGCATCTGCGATATCTGTAGTAGATATGCTCTTAAGAGGAATAGCCTCTGGCCAACGTGTGCACATATCGACACATGTAAGGATAAACTGATGTCCTCTGGCCGACTTGACCTTAAAAGGGCCAATAATATCTATGGCCATTTTCTGAAACGGCCGAATAGGAATGTCAGCAGCCTGGATAGGCGCAGCATGTCGTGGTCCTCTAGATTTGACCTCCTGACATACCTTGCATGATCGGCAGTAAATACGAATGTCCTTATTGACAAAAGGCCAAAAGAAAGCCGCAAGGACTCTCGACTTCGTACGGGCAAAACCCATATGTCCAGCACATTGCGAGTCATGAGCATGTTGTAATATTTGGACTCTCATGCTCTTGGGAACAAGAATTTGCGAATGTGCCGACGTAGTCGAATCTTGTACCATACGTACAAGTACGCCGTTTCTCATTGCAATCCAAGATTTTCTATTTGTATCCTGATTCGGATCACCTTTCTTCGCAAGAACGAAGAATTTTTTTAAAGAAGGATCTTCTTCTTGCAATTTTATGAAAGAGTCACGAGTAATTACTAAGTGACTATCTTGGCTATCAACTTCATTATCACTATTCAGTGAAGTTTCGGGTGTTTGTAGAGCTTGTGCTCTTGTAACTACTGCATTTGTAGCTTGCATGTTATTATCTTCCCAAGCAGCAATCTGCTGTGGGGTACACTCCCTAACTCCGTGAATACGACCAATAATAAGGTCCGCAATAGGATTAGGTAAGAGACAAGCATGCACATCTCCAGTAAAGAAAGGAGTGGCAATGCGAATTACAGCAGTAGGATATTTTTTCTAGAGTGCCGCCAAATGTGACACATTTAATAACCCTTCCTGTAGCACAAGATGGATCTACAAGCGATTGTCTAACACCAATAGTGGTGCATCCGGAATCGAAAAGTAGTGAGACCGGAGTATCATTAACAAGACCCTTATGTAGAATTAAAGAACCCCTCCCGTCATGCGCAACAGCAGCAGGAAGAGCGGGAAGTGGGTGACCACAACTCAAAGTAGTTATGGTACCCGGTTCGAATAAAGTACTGCATTGGGGGCATTTGTTTGCTCTCTCAAAGTCAAAAGCAGAACTAGTGACAGCGTCAAAGTTTTTATTATCAACAACATGATTACAGGCTCCCTCAGTTTCCTGTTGTACAGCATTAGCCTGCTGATATCTCTTTTTTTTGTGTTGAGATCTACCCCGACTATTATTACCTCTGAAGTTATCAGAGTTATTATTATCTCTGCAGTTATTATTGTCTCTATTGTAATTGTTATCCTGGTTCGAATTCCAGTTTCCACGATTACTATCATGTTCACATTGATGCGAACATCTATTTGTTTGGTTTTGAGGTCTTCGGCAGGATAACCTCTATTACCATATCCTCTTTTGAAATGCTTATAATTATTAGGGTGATAGTAACGAGTACTATCAGGTTGTCTCCAATTCTTCGAAGAAGAATCACCATGAAATTGATTTCCATGATTTTGACAGAAATTACCGCTACTCTTTCTATCAAAATTTTGTTGGGATCTACGAGCAAAGTTTTGACCATACGGAGCTGCCGAAGCAACTGGTAAACCTTCTTTCACCTTAGAGTTACCCATGGTTATGTGTGGGTGCGCAGTTACGTATTGGCAACAGAAATCTTCCATTTCTTTTATTGTTTTAGGTTTACGTTCATGAAGGAAAGCAAGGAAAGACTCATTGACAGACGACATGACTTTGTCTCTAAGTATTAAGTCCATAAGTCCTTCATAAGTTTTTTCCGTCTTAGATAGTTCAACCCATCGTGAGAAAGTAATGCGTATTCTTGCAATAAACTCGGAGAATTCAACTCCATTTTCAGGTAACATGTTTTTAAATTGTAGACGATAGCCGTCTTCGTTAAGCTGATATTTCTTTAACAAAGCGGCCCTGACAACCTCATAATTGTTCTTGTCAGGTTCATCCACCATATTTAATATACTTAGAGCTTTACCTGTCAGTATCCCTGATAACTGATAAACATATTTTGCTTTGTCTATGTTATGAGCTGTACATGCTTGTTCAAAATCTGTCCAGATAGAACATTATGTCATCACTGGAAGGACTAAATGTTGGTAACTTAATCTTAAAAGTATCATTATTAGCCTTCCCAGAAGATGAACCCTTGTTTGAATCATTACCATTACTCATGCTCGTCAATTTCAATTTCTCCAACTCTAAAGCTAAGAGTTTTTCTTCATGTTCCATTTTTGCTTTCCTCTCATCAGACTCTCTTTGTAACTTCCTTTCTTCAGCTTGAGCCTGCATTTGAAGTCTTTTTTTCATTTTTTCAGCTTCTTTTTCAAGTCTTTTATTTTCAGCCTCTTTTTCAAGTCTTTTATTTTCAGCCTCTAAGCTTTTATAGCTTCTTTTTCCTCAGCTTAGCTGTATTTCCCTTTTTTGTTTTTCCATTTCCATTTGGAATCTCTTTTCATCCACCTGCATCTGCAGTTTCTTTTGTTCAGCTTCCATATGCAGTTTCTTTTGTTCAGCTTCCATTGCTTTATCATATCGAGCAGTTGCAAATTCTTCTAACTTATCACCAGTCTTCCCAAGCAATTTACCCTGCTCAATAAAGTGCTCAAATGTAGACATGTTGTCTAACATATGAGTCCAAAACCTGAAATAATTAACTAATTTATTTCAAACCTAAGTGTAACAAGTCTTAATTAAGCACTTGTATATTCACATCACATTATATCATCCCAGTCTCTGTGGGAAACAAGTCTCCAATCAAAGAACTTGTATATGAAATATCAGCACTCAAATCTTGATCATAAGTGCACTTCTCATTCAATAGTGCACGACACTATTCATCATTCATTTATCATCAGTGTAGTAGTAACAGTGCATTAGCATAGCCCATTAACTAATTACTATAACTGTAAACAATGACTATGTAAACACATGCAGAATGTAAACATTGAAAATGTAAACAATACAAACAATGTAAACAATAACAATGTAAACAATAACAAAGATCAGCAACAATACAAAAACTTTCGCAGAAATCAACTAAAAATAAAGCAGAAATTAATGAAATATCACAAAAAATGTGACGATATCTGCGCTATAATTAAACAAAATACATGACACCACAGTGTATAAACAAAAATGTTGTATGAAACTAAATTATAGACAAGAGTAGGCTAACAAATACAAACAAATCACAACAAAACTAAAGAATGTGAAATAATAACGAAAACAATATTAAAACATGTCATCACAGCTAACATAAATAGCAACAGAAGTCGCTTAGCAAATTCCAGTATCGGAAATTTGCAAACCCTACAGAAAACGCTCACAATAGACGACCTCTATGACGTGGCATAATCTAACGGAGACACCACCCAACCGAGAACCCGCTGAAATATAAACATATAAATATACGAATAACATATAGACATATAACATATAGAATGAGATGATACACAGAAGACTCAGCAGAAGTATAAGGGCACAGTTTACATACAAACAGGCCACTTAACTTATAGGCTTCCAATCGTAGAACAGCAGAAAAAACGGATGTCAATCAACGTCCTAAAGAGCGAAGCTCCAACGATGATGGCACATCTGAACTGCTTCCACTGCTAACACGATGGTACAAGAGCTTCTGAAATACTGTGTGTTGAGTTGTTTCGGCACTTGACCTTCTAATCCAAAAGTAAGTTGATGGAAATCGGTACTTGGCCTTCTTCAGAAAACAACCCGTTTCAACCGGCACTTGACCTTCTCAAAAAACGACAGCACTGGAACCTTGACAGCAGCAACTTGCTTGACTTGCGTAAAAGATAACAGCAGTCCGAGTTATCCGGCAACATGTAACAACGCCGGGTACTGTCAAATTCTTGTTTCCGTCAAAAAGTTGAAATTTTGACTTTTACCGGGCAACGCCGAGTACTTTGAAAATTTTGAAGATGTTGACTGTATTGAAGAATGTTAATTTCTTGAAATGATGCGTGATGAATTCTTGTTGAAAATGAAGTGGGTAAGGGACCCCGTGTTTGCTAGTACCAGAATCAAACCAGCTTATGGCCACCAAATGATGCGTGATGCCATATGATGATGGATGGCATCCGCATGTCTGGTTTTGTGTAGTGTGTAGATGTGTTCAGTCAAAACAATGTTCATGCAACAATAACAGGGCAATCCACATAGGACGTCAGTAAACTCACGACGTATAAAGTCAATGAGTCTTGAAACAGCCGTTGACGTTTTTCTTCATTATTTATTGTGGACGCCACAGTGACAAAATGGTTACGCAAATGTGTAGGCACATCAAACAGTCATTATCACAGCAACATTCAATACAGCAATAGACGGTAAACAGCATTACAATGATGAGTCAGATGCATGTTATATTTCATAGTGCTGTAAATGTAGTCAGGTGGAAAACTCCATCCTTTTCTATAACAGCCAGGAGATAACCAGATGTATGAGATCAGTTCACTCTCCTTAGTTTGACTTCAGCAAGACAGACACGTCTGCCGAAGTATAAATAATGTCCTCAAGAATATCCTCTAGATAATAAAGGTTTTCTAAACCTAGTTCATTTAACAAAGTAGCAAGTAATGGTCCTTGGTACATGCATCAACCGATGCAATACAATGCAGCGACATGTGAGCTGGGAAAGAACATCTCGTGACGACGACTTTCGGAGACAGGCTATGAATCGAAATCGCTCACGACCCAAAATCGATAGAGTTAATGAAAAAGTCAATTTACCTTGCTTTCATGAAATACACAGAAATATCACGCCTCCCGACATGTGGGAAAACACTAGAGGTATTATCTCGACCAAACGAAATATCCATAAGAGGACTACACATCCCTGACAGAACAAAAAAAAAGCGGAGATCCCCTCTTCAACGAGGCATCTCTTTCGCCATTCCAAATCGCTCACTCCCACTAGTGGTGGGCGGAAACCGATCGACAAAGAACAAGACAAGTCATGCGCAGTCCAGCGCAAAATGACCACAGCTCAAACTTAACTGCATTCGATACCAACGCGAGAAGACAAATGCTTACCGAGAAAAGTGACTATAGATTTCAAGCAGTTGTTGCCCTTGCGTTATAAAACAGATATTGAAATAAAACGATGTTGCGAGAATTTATCACGCAACAGTATATTTCCAGAAAACTTAATGCGGCAGAAAGGAATTATTCGGTTTTAGACCGTGAGCTATTAGCTATGGTTTGGTCGATCCTCAAACTACAGAGATTCCTTCTAGGCGCACATTTCATAGTAGAAACCGACCAAAAAGCTCTTACTGCTATACAGAGTAAGAATTTGAAGAGCTCGAGGTCTACTCGATATGCAATTGCTCTTCAACCTTTTCATTTCTCTGTGCGAGCTATTCGTGGATCAGATAATGTGATGGCAGACATTCTGTCAAGATGCCCACATGATTCCACATAACTATTAGGGCTTAGACTTCTTGATATGTCTAGTTCTATAGTAGTTCCTTTTCTATATCATGATAGATACACATTTGTAATTTAATAATATAATGATTGTATCACTACATAGCGGTTCATTGATGTTTATTCACCGCTGTGCTTTGATGATTTTTTCTTCATAAATCATAAATTTAAGATATCTAATACGAAATGATGATATGAATTTTTTAGGCATTGTGTAATTGCCAGAATTGTATTATACTTTGATGACACCTTCCTGGAAAAATATACTTGTAGAGAAATAATTTCTCTCAGTTTATGAGACACATTCTCACCAGTCGCTCCATAAGTCGACTTAGCCTCATATTAGGCGTTATAGGTATTCCTGATATTTTCATCTGCGCATTATTCATGCGTTGTGAGCCTATTGTACGTTGCTCCTAGATGTATTTCAAAAAGGAAAAAAAAAAAAATGTTCCATTTTTTTTTTTCCCGGGAGGTGTGGTAAGACTGTTACGTGCAGTCTTTGATATCTTACAATATTATACATTGGTATTCTTGTTATCTTCGCAAATATTTTGAAAGCAAAATAGTGCTTAAGGGAAAGTCATTATTGTGTTACTTCCCTTGAAAGTTGTGTCGGCTCTTTCGATCAAACTCCGCGGATAAATCCATTTTACTGCGATTTATTCGTTGTTTGGGTAATAATAGATTGTTCTTGCTTCAGAATATCTATGGCCTGAATTTATGTGTATTGTTTGTCTGAGTAGGACGAGTCTGTCTTATATCTGTATATCTTTACATATCTAAGTCGAACTATATGTTCTGTTGTCTCTAGAGAGGTCGAAGGCTATTCGGCGGATGTGTCGCTAGAGGGTGGTGTGATTTGGCTTCGTCCTGATAGGGACTGTGTTTTTTTCCATGTCGGCCTGTCGCCGGGGAAAAAGTGATCTCAGTATTTGTGGGGAAGGTGATAGTCGTCTAAACCTATCGTGTATGCTTTACCCCAGTGTTTAGTCGTATTGCCAAGGAATGGCAGTTTCATATTTCCTATACCAAGGTAATCAAAGATACTCTTATGAACTCTCGATCGAAGCCACCATTTTCGATAGTTACGATTTGAATGTCTAAGAGAATATATTTGACTCGATGAAAACGACTTCGATTCCTAGCAGCACTATATCCTGTAGATTGCAGTCAATTGTTCATGATCAAATCTACAGAGCAATGAAATGTTTTATGAATGACTAACTTTAGGACAGATTCATTATCTGTATCCAAACGTGAGTGACAGCTCACGAGTGAAGCCATCTTGGAACCAAAACATGTAGTGACTTTCAAGAAGAGAAAAGGGATGCCCGTATTATCGCTTGATCAGTCCAGAGATCACTGCTACACATGAGAACCCATTGCTAGCGGTTCAATATTATTATATGGAAAAATATGTGCTGAACATTATGTTGAAGAATCGTCGCTAGACGAGATTAGGTTTAGAAGCCATCTGAAATATTGTTTATAAGCTGACGTGCTCAGTCAGTGAAGTCAGATGATATATGTATGGGCGATACTGAGTGCTTGGCTACTGACAGTCCATTATACACTTATTCTACATGAGTGCCCATGTAACATTGCAAGACCATTTAATTACTGTACTATGATGTATTATGGCAACCTGTGATTTGTCACTATCTGTGCTGTCGAGTGTGTACGTCCAATTAAACTTTAGAAAAAGGTACACAGTCGTTGGTGTCGATGACTTCCAGCCATACATGAGTGTGAGAAAAGAACATTTTTTGTCAACACCACGAACCTTTATCATCATTCGCACATTATACACTCAATCCATGTCTACACACCACTGCGTAGGTCAAGTTGACATTCCATACACTACAGTGGAGCAAACAACACCATAGAGATCTTATCAACTGATGATGATGATGATGTCTGCTTCCATCCACTTATATCTATCTTTTGGTGGATATCATTAACGGGAATAAAAATCCAACTTTATCAACCTTATCACAAGAACTAATAACTCGTAAACAGCATAAGTCATAAACATGGATCAAACACAATTGAGAGAGAGAGAGAGAGAGAGAGAGAGAGAGAGAGAGAGAGAGAGAGAGAGAGAGAGAGAGAGAGAGAGAGAGAGAGAGAGAGAGAGAGAGAGAGAGAGAGAGAAAGAGAGAGAGAGAGAGAGAGAGAGAGAGAGAGAGAACACGAACGAAAGAACTTTATTTTCAAAGGGTTGAGAATTGGGCACATAGGCCAGTCCAACATTCTGCCCTTCCTTTCTCTCGTTTTTTTCTACTGAATTCTTTATTCTCATTTCATTCATAACCCTCCACTCCCAAAGGAGCATAGGCCTTCAACAAACACATGCCAAGTCCTCCTGTCATGTGCCATCATCTCAAGTTCTTTCCACGTTTTCCTCATCATTTTCACCTCCGTTTCCAGCCCTCCTCTTCATGCGCCTCTTGGTCTACCTCTGCCCCTCCCGCCCCGGGGACTCCAGAACAAGGACTGCCTTGCAATGCTATCAACAGGTCTCCTCAGTGTGCGTCCAATCCATCGCCATCGTCTTCTTCTCACCTCTTGTTTTACAAATTAATTTCAAGTAATTCAACGGTGTAACAGTAAATGGATAATAGCATACATGGGACACTACAGGAGGTGTTTAACTAGTGCGAGGAAACTGGCTCCAAAGTCAATCCCAACAAGGCCTGTGTGATGTGGTGCTCCTTAAACAACTCCATAGTGAAAACAGATCTTCCAGATATTACTTTCAATGGACATAAAATTGAAAAGCAAGAAAAGTTGAAATACCTTGGAGTTAACATTCGATCACGGGCTATCGTATAAGTGCCACGTTGATCACATCAGATAAAAAATGCAGGTGAGGTCTGGCAACCCTGAAAATAATGGCCGCGGCGCGTCTGGGGCAGAGATTACTGTTTCTTCTTTATCAACAGCTAGTCATATCGGTCATTGAGTATGGGCTGGGAATACTCACGCTGTCAGTAACACAATGTGAACGACTAGAACGCATTCAAAATGAAGGGATGCGTATAGTCTTGGGCTGTACGCGTGATACCACTATTGTGACAATGAGGTACATGCTTGGAGTGCTGGTAATAAGATGCAGATGTGCGATGGCCCAGGCAAAAGCCTATATGCGAGTAACCACAGACCAAACGTGGAGCCTCGGTAGCATAGTGGTTAGAGCACTGGCTTCCTAGCTCAGTGGTCTATGGTTCGATCCCCAGATGAGGTGGGAATTTTTAAGGCCGCAAATGGCTCCTGGGTTGACCCAGCCCCAAATGGGTACCAGAGCAAGTCTGGGAAGGTTAAGGCGGCCGGCGTGATGTTGACCACATCACCCCGAGTGTGCCGATGGTCGAGAAAATATGGGCCTAACACCATACTATATTCCCAATCTGCCTCAATCGTCGTGTAACGGGATCCTTTACCTTTTTTTTTTTACAGACCAAAGGGCACCCCTTGCATAGAAACATAGCTGACATCAAGGGAGCAAGAATAAAGAGGGGGATATCATGGATGGCAGAGGCAGAAACAACGATCAAGCAGGTGACCACAGGTGAAAATATATTCAAAGAGAAAAAGTGGAGTAAGACAGATGAGAACTGGATTAACTACCAGCAAGTAATCACCGGCCTTGGTAGAGAGTGTAGAACTTGGGGCCATGAGAAAGCAGAACTGAAAATTAATTAACTGATACATGATCATGCCGGGGATAATTCTGCCATTGTGTATACTGATGGGTCTGTGCTCCGTGGTGAGAAATCAGGTTGGGGTTTCTCTGCTATGGTAAAGAGCAGAATCGTCGCCGAACATAGCGAGGCGTACAAGATAACAACTTCCAGCATGAGAATGGAGGTAGAGGCATCTACTGCAGCCTTAAGGTGGCTAACTGAAACTTCAGTAACAAAGGTAGTCATTGTGTCAGACTCTCAGTCCATGCTTCGATAGGTTCAAAATGGTTCGCAACGGCATGAATGAAAACCCCCCATAGAAGCTTCGAATCTGCACAGAGCTGGTGTGGATCTACTGTCCTGGTCATACAGGGGTACGCGGTAAGAGAGAGCTGACAACCAAGAGCATCATTGGGGACACTGGACAGGGATAAGGGAGAGCTACTGAGAACAATTAATGATCACCTGTTAGAGAATGACACTGCAATAGATGAATCATCAAGGTTAAGCCTGTTGGAATTTGGCATCAAACGTCAGGCTAGCGGGGATGGATGTATGAGAGGATGCATGCGTCGCGTTTATAACCAGCGAGCTACAGGAACAGAGTAGCATTCACATGATTCAACAAAAACCGAGGGAGACTGAGCACCTATGGGTTTGCCCGGAGTGCGATGATGTCGATCCTTTTCAACAATATCAACAACAGTAAAATAACTGCATACTCACATTCACAGTATCAAATTATAATATAGAAAAAAATGTTGAAAAGTGTAAAAATCATAATTGAAACTTATATACGATATTATATATTTATTTCGAAACATAATCAGATGTGTGTGTGTGGTGGTGGTGGGGTGGGGGTAGGCAGGGGGGAGGGAGGGAGGGAGACATGTAATCAGCATTCATAATGTATTTGAAAGGTTTACAGCTGTATGTGTAGAGACTGAGTGTGTTTTTTTTTAGATCATGTCGAAGATAGTTCCATAAATGAGCAGCAGAGTAAGCTAAGCTTTTCTTGAATAAGACAGACAGACAGAGAGAGAGAGAGAGAGAGAGAGAGAGAGAGAGAGAGAGAGAGAGAGAGAGAGAGAGAGAGAGAGAGAGAGAGAGAGAGAGAGAGCAAAACAACTCTATTAAAAACACAAATACTTTTAAACAAATGATTTATTGTTAATAGTTTATTCACGAGTGTTTAAAAAAAAGCTACACAAAAATGAGTCCAACATTCAAAATGTATTAATGGTTTTCTTTTCTGTATTTTTTTCCTTTCTTATTTACACTGTATGCGTATGACAAATGAATGATCTCATTTAACCTTAAATGTAGAATGGGGAAACCTGTTGATAACAATACAAGGCGGTCCTTGCTCTGAAATCTCCAGATTATGACAAGACGAAGTAGACCGACAAACACATGGGGAAGACATGGAAAGATCTTGACCTGGTGGCATGTGACAGATCGACAGCTGGTGTCATGTGACAGATCGACTTGGTTTACGTTTATTGAACGCCTGTGCTCGTTGGTGTGCTGAAAGTTTATGAATTAATAAAAATGAATAATGATAACGTCTGCTTGCTGAAGATGATGACGTCGATGAAGTGAATCATTATTTTCCTTTGCTACAGCTGCAAACCTCAGAAATGAGGTATCAGAGGAAGCTGGTTGAAGTCACAAGAAGAGGCCTTTTCCACACCCAGACAATAAGTCATGGCCTCAAAACCCAGCTCCTGCAGGCCCAAGTGGAACAGCCCCAACAACGATGGTTTGGCCATGTCTGCAGAATGGGAGAAGATCGTCTACCACGGCAAGTATGGAAAACCAAGAGCTAGGGATGCAGACCTCCAGGACGACCCAGAGTTCACTAGGAGGACAACATTAGACAGTCTCTGAAGGACCAAGGACTAGACTGGAACCAGGCCAGAAGGAAGACAGCCAATAGGACTGTATGGTGCTCTCTCTGTAAAACCTCTATATCACAGGGTAGAAGAACAGCGACCAAGTAAGTAAGTTCATTTGCGCTCCTTACGGAACATCTATCCATCACTGTAGCTGGTTCCACTGGAAGTGGTAACATGTGATTGCAGTGGTGGCTTCTTGGGTAATTAGTTTTACAAGATGAGGTAGGGGGCACAGACAAAACAGAACTATTATACCCTCTATTATGACGTACAACGCGATTAATATGAAGTTGCGCACGGGGCTGGCAATCTCATTACGTAACACAAATTGTCACAGAAAACACTGCTGCAATTGTATGTGAGAGTTTGGTGCAGACTCACTGCAAGGGGTACAGCTGTAGTGCTGATCCCATGCTCTGTAAGGATCGTAATGGGAAATAATTACGAATGATGTAATGATGTTGTTGCGTGACATTGGCGCTCTATTTGAGCACCACGATATTTCAAGATCATGAACTCATTGCGGTGCGTAAAAAGAGGCGTAACAGATGTACTATGTTAACTGCGTTCAGACTTTCAAATAATTACAAACTTAAGGATATTAATATAATCCTTGAACGCATAGAAATGTGATGACAAAGATCTGAAGAATATAATACACACGTGCTTGAAAGAAAATACACTGCACCTGTAGTGGGATGGTGACAAAACAGAATAGTTTTATCTCATTAAACAGGACGATAACAAGATATTCTATCTCCGGGTTTCTTTTCTCTATACAGTGCAATCGACTTTTAGCGACTGTTACGTCCTGTAGACACGCGCGTAATTTAAAAATCGCGTAAAACTTTAAGATAATTGTCCATAGAAATTAAGTGCGTTACAATTAGGGGGTTACTTCTGCAATAACAACAAAATAATAATATTAATAAAATAAAGATTCTTAAAAAATAATTAATAAAAGTTCTTATAAACAGCGCAGGAAAACGAACACAAAAGATAAGAAATACTCGTAGAATACAATCACGAAAATATGTATTTAATAATAAGCGATATTTTTCGCACAATTTCCCAGTTCGTGTTATTGAGAATTCACGTATAATCCGTTCGGAAATTCGTGCCCACAGAAAGTGTCAATTTTCTCCAAAACTGTTTGTTGTATGGACATGAATTTTTGCATGCAGTCTTAGATTTTCCCTGCAGTTATTAATATATTTTTTGCCCTTACAAAACTCATGTCATGTTCGAATTTTCTTCTTTACGTTATATAAAAAACTCTTACTGTTGTCTGGGTTAATTTTTAGTAGTTTTACAGGAAAATTACAAGATCCGTTCGAAAATATTGTTTTTTTGTTTGAATTAGTTACTCGCGACTATGTACAATAGGTGCGCACTCGTGCGGGCACGTAGTCACTACACTAATTAAAAAAAATATATATATTTTTGAACGGATCTTGTAACTTTCCTGTAAAACTACTAAAAATTAACCCAGACAACGGTAAGAGTTTTTTATATAACGTAAAGAAGAAAATTCGAACATGACATGAGTTTTGTAAGGGCAAAAAATATATTAATAACTGCATGGAAAATCTAAGACTGCATGCAAAAATTCATGTCCATACAACAAACAGTTTTGGAGAAAATTGACACTTTCTGTGGGCACGAATTTCCGAACGGACTTTAAATTTATATCGTGTAACATGCGATCGCACTGTATAATAAAACCGCACATCGTGTTTTTTAAAGACATGTTGCGAACATATTATAAACAGTTTCAATACATATGACAATATATGAAAAGCCGAGACTGAGAAAGAAAGAATACAAATTACTGACTCAGTATTTATAGACTAAAGAGACATAATATTGTGACAAAACGGGGCGGATCCTATCGATCTTTCTTTCTCTCCGGCAGTATCGGTACATATTTTGGATGGATTTTTATTTGTGTACTTTTAAAAGTACCAATTTCTTCTCATTATCGGCTAAGGAGCATGTAGTTTGTAGGTTCAAACATTTGTGACACTCCTGACAGATAATTTTATTCCAGCCTGCGAGAAGCAGCTAGATAAGATGAACGCCGGCGTGTTTAGATTAAACCGCTGATAATCGACTCGGATGGTAACCCAGCTGGGCAAATACGGAGTTTTGCGTACTCATACAACAGATAACGAGATTACTGTCTGTGTGACACACGTGGGTAGACAAGTGTGACATAATCGCTTCCGGGCCGACTTGTTATGACAACATTACTTTCTAATAAAGTAATAAGTATTACAGCTTACACATGTTGTCATGTGAGTTCCCCGATCTGTCTGTAAGTTTGTACACAAGGGCATCGGACATCATATTACCATATATGGGAGACGTGACCTTTGCAGAATGTTTCCATGTCGGAAATACTTTGAAAGTATCACACCCGACCTGTTTGAATATGATTGGAGCGTTCATTTAACTCCATAACAAACGAAGGCGTGGGAAGATAGGAATATAGTCTGACCATTTCGCAGTTTTATTTCACTGTCAATTTCACGCTCGCCAAGACAACATCAGACCTCGCCAGAATGAAGACACGATTCATAATTCATTTTGTTAACCCGTCCTTTTATAGGAGAACGAAATAAGACTTACAAGGCACAGGAAATCTCTACATTTTAATAAGGAACACCGGGACTAGGAAACTGAAGAAACACACGGAGTCAGAGAGGGACTCTTTTGTCAAATTAAAGACATCCCAGATGCGTGTAAGAGACCGACTCGTCTCTTTTATTCATCTGAGCAACAAGTCTGTAGCCACGATTGGCGCAAGTTGTGATTTACATTTCATATTTTATTACTAACATGTGAACTAACATATATATGTATATATTACCATGTGAAGTTTAATGTGTGAAACTCGCTATTGGATGTCAAAGTCATTTGAGGCTGGCAACCTCAGCGTATAAAATGATGATTTATGAACCACCACTGCACGGGCTGGTGATTGCTTTATTGATAGTTTCATAAAGAGAACTAAAAGCATAAAGTAGTTCCAGATTCCCTATGGAGCAGGGAGGGAAAGATTAAAGAAATGTTGTACATTCGAAATATAATACTTACATTTTCAAAGCAGTGAAGATGTCCCTATAACCAGTCACTTTAAAATTAATTGTAAGTTTTCAAGCTTGAAACCAGTGTAAATGTCTATGTGAAAATATTCATTTTAAAGTAATGGAAGTTTCAAACTTTTCAATCAGTGTAAAACATAAATGAAAACGTATTCAATTTATATTGTGAACACTTTTCAATCAGTGGAGGTGTATATGTAAACCTTTGTATTATTAACCTTTTTCATTTGAATATAAAGTAACTATGACAGCTATTCTATTTAAATGTAAAGAACGTTTTATCCCGAGGGATTAAATTTAACTCTCATCGAGGGTAAGGTCTGAGTAATTGGGATGGTGGTATGGGAAGATAGGAACCCATAACTATGGGGAAAACGCCATACTCAGAAGAGCGTTTCGTTCTATTCTTTACCATAGTTATTGGTGGTACCAGCAGAAAGTACTATCTCTGGAACAAGAAGGGAACCGCGTGGCCTCAGCTTTAAGACGAAGGAGGCACGTGGTAGACTCTCCTTGACGTTTCTGGGAAACGAGCTACCCCCGACAACCTTGATCAGAGACGAGCGGGAGCAGAGTGAAAAGACCCAACCTATAAATTAACATGGGAATCACCAAATGGTCGGGACAGAATCCAGATAGACTACATTATGATTAACGGTAGATGGAGACATGCATTACGGAATGTGAAGGTAAGAAGAGGTGCGGATGTAGGAAGTGATCACCATTTAGTAGTAGCAAAACTGAAAATGAAACTCAGAACGGCTGGACTAACTGTAACTACACAGAAAAGGTTTGACATCAGCAAATTGAAGGACCCCCTTACCAGAAAAGCTTTTGCGGCTGACATAAAGAAATAATATCAATTTGACAAAAGTCAGGAAAAGACATTGACTGATGATATAGACCAGAAATTTAACACCATTTCAACAATATATAAGGAAAGCAGCAAATCATGCTTGGGATTCCAGGAAAGGAAGAAGCAAGACTAGATAACACCAGAAACATTAAACACCATAACGATGTGAAAAGAAATGAAAAGAAAGAAAATAGAAGCGAAGTCCCCCAGGTTAAAGCAACTATATAGCGAACAGTACCGTCTGCTGGACAAGGGAGTTAAACGCCAAACCCGAGCCAACAAAAGGAATTTCCTAGACGATCTTACAAGACAGGCAGAAGAGGCAGCACTGAGAAATGAACAATGCAGAGTATACAAAATAACAAAAATCATCAGCGGAAAACGAGGCGCGAACAATATTACATTAGTAAGAGATAAGCAAGGAAATCTCATCACGACAGCTGAGGGACAGGAAACAAGATGGGCAGAGCATTTCAGAGAAACTCTGAACAAGGAACCACAACATACACAACTGAATGTTCCTGAGGCTGAAAATGATCTAGATGTTAATACAGACATTCCACGAAAAGAAGAAATCATCACAGCAATCAAAGGGTTAAAGAATGGAAAAGCTCCTGGCCATGATTACTTAAATGCAGAGCTATTTAAGACAGACTCTGAACTAGCAGTAGAACTATTAGAACCACTTTTTGCACAAGTCTGGAAAACAGGGACAACACCAACGGAGTGGAACAAAGAAATAATTGTCAAATTGCCCAAGAAGGGAGATCTTGCAGACTGCAATAATTGGAGAGGAATAACTCTTCTCTCAGTTCCCAGCAAAATACTAGGCAGGATAATTATACAGAGAATTTCAAAAGCAGTAGACCACAAACTGAGGAAAGAACAAGCAGGATTTAGAAAGAACGGAAAATGTGTAGATCATATATTTACCCTCAGGAACATTATAGAGCAGTGCTCAGAATGGCAAAGACAGCTGTACATTAATTTCTTGATTTTGAAAAGGCTTTTGACAGTATACATAGGGACAGTTTATGGAAAATCTGAGGGCTTATGGAATTCCCAGCTGCATAGTGTCAATCATAAAAAGCCTATATGCCAACTTTACGTGTAGCGTTGGGCAGAGCAACCTAACCTTTGAGGTGAAGACAGGAGTACGACAGGGATGCCCCTTATCAGCCACTCTATTTTTAACAGTCATAGACTGGGTGATGCGCCAGACAACAGAGGGCAGTCCAGGAGGAATGGGATGGACTAAATTTTCTACATTGGAGGATCTGGAGTGTGCAGATGACGTTGCACTACTAGCACATTCACATCAGCACATCCAGGAGAAGGCGGATAAACTTGATGGGTGTGGCCGGCAGGTGGACTTGGACATCAGTCTAGAGAAGACAGAGGTCATGGCGCTCGGTGTCGGCAACCCTGGGCCCATGTCAGTAGGGAATCAACAACTGGAGCGGGCGGACACCTTCGCATACCTGGGATGCGTGGTGGCACCGGACGGTGGGGCAGGCGAAGACATCGGCGGCAGGGCGGACAGAGCGAGGGCAGCCTTTTTTGGTATGTACGACATCTGGGGGTCTTCTCAGTGCAGCACAGGCACAGAATTAAGATTGTGTCATAGCTGTGTGCTTTCTAATCTTCTCTGTGGTGCGGAGTGCTGGAGAGTTGCAGGGAAGGAAGTGTCAAAGTTGTCCTCTTTTCACACAACATGCCTAGGAAGGGTTCTCCGGGTCTTTTGGCCAAGTGCCATCGCCAACCAAGATCTGCTTGTTCGGGGCGAGCGGGAGAATATGCGCGCCATCATGGCTGGCGGACGGTGGGACTGGGTTGGCCGTGTCCTCAGGGGAGACACCGGTGCCATCGCGGGGGCAGCTGTGCTTTGGACCCTGGGGAAAAGCGAGGGAGAGGCCGACCGGAAACAACTTGGCGGAGGACTGTGGAGGCTGAGATGTGGGGGGTGAATCGGGGTTGGGGCACTGTAAGAAGGATGGCCACCAGCCGAGCAAAGTGGAATCAATTTGTTGTTGCTCTACAAGACGTCACCAGGCGTGATGGCCACTGACTGCTTTGACGGTCGGCGGCTAAGGATCAAAGAAGAAGAAGAAGATAAGAAGGAGCAGAACCGTCATTGGCAGCTAAGTTCAAATATATGCTGCCATTTGAACGTCTAGTAATATCTGACATTCCCTGTGATGATAACTTTTCTTGATTCATAACTATTCAAATTATTTTCCAACTGTTAAAACCTAAAGTGATTATTACATTTTGTTATTTGTAATGTTACAAATTTAACTTCGATTTAATCACTTTAAAATTACTGCATGTTTGTTTCAGTCAAAGTACTATACACACTCTAAACAGTCGTTGA